>PNEQ01093083.1:0-85996 GCA_003012365.1 Medauroidea extradentata | reverse complement strand
TTGAAGAAATTCGGAAAATGTTTCCTCAGATATGTAATGTTATGCTAAAAATTGAAAAATTGCCTATATTATAAACATATAAAACAGGATAAACGGAATAAATGAAAATCAAGTCAGTCTACTGATGAGTATACGTGTAACGAATTCAAAACAGTTCAAGTGAAATATATCCTCAGATAGGTCAAATAATTGTAAATATAGAAAAATTACTGCTGCTTTCATAGTTTGAATTTAACGTGAAATTTCAGTAGGTTCCGTCAAAAATGAGCAACTGAAGTTAGCAAAACACCGCTGATTGTTTTAGTGACTAAATGCAGCTGTTTTAAACGAAATCATCACAAATCAAATCACAGCGTGTAATTCACAAATACTTTAAATTTTACAAAATAATTACTTTTCGAGAAATAAAAATTGTATAATATTCGCTACTAAAGTTATGGTTACAGTGCGACGTAAAATAGATCTCGGTGGTTTAGTTAAACATAGGCCTATTAATGATATTATGCCGGGATCAGTTAAACTACAGAAATTCCATAATAGAAATTTGATTAACAACTCTGGAAGGTTTTATACGCCGTAACAGTGCTTGCAAGTGAAGAGAAGATGTTTTTATCAGCTTTGAACAGCTATTTTTTAAGTGCTGGTGAGGGGCGACATTATGTCTGTATGGACCAGCGCCGGAATTGGTGGACGACAGAAAAGGGAGATCCCCGCAAAAACACGACGACCAGCGGCATCGTCCTGCACGATTCCCACATGCAAAATCCCGTAGACCTACCCCGCCGGGAATCGAACCCAGACTCGCTGGCTGGGATATGAGTGGTTGAAGAACTCGGCATCCGAGAATACTTAGAGACAGTTTACTTGTGAGGGGAGAAAATATATCAGAGCTCTAATGAACTTTAATTTATAGAAATATTTATAATTTAGTATCATAAAACATACATTTACACGAAACAGCGCCTACCCTTCCCTCTTTGAAATATGCGTCTAACAACATTCTATTATAACATGATATTTTTAATGAAATGTAATTTTCTCTATTATTTGCTGTTTTTTACGTCTCGCAAAAAAATATTTCTACAATTGTAAAATATGAGGAATTACGATTACACACACATGCACACACACTCACACACACACACACACACACACACAAATATACAGGGTGGAAAGTAAATCGCGGAAAAGTTCGCAGGTACAGGTAGCCAGACATAAATCAAGAATGAATATAGCAACCACGCCTCTTTTGTCAATAGTATGGGAGTAAAACCACCGTGAAATTTGTGTTACAGAACATGTTAAGTGACGATAATTCAACTACCACTACAAACCGAACGCTGACCTTCCAGATTAAATTCGGATGTAAAACAACACGTATGCAGGGAATAATGTGTGAACACCATCCCATCCCATGCGTTGTATATAGGCCATTCACGATAAAGTGAACACTTCATAAAGTTTTCTTTCAGCCGTTTTGCAGCCACCTTTACTATTTTTAGTGTGAAAACATCCAGGTAACTGAAAACCAGTGTAAAAGTTTCAACACTTTCACAAGTTAACACATGTCGGCTCAATAAAACATATGTTTAATTAATTACAAGTTCTGATGAGTGTTCAGTTTACAGTGAACAGCCTATACATTGGATCGCCTCTGTTATTATGCATGTATTATTGTACATGTACGCCTGCAGCTGCCGATGCTTGTGAATAAAGAACCGGAATGACATAAGGAAGAAAAAAGTACACTCGTTCGAACACGCTTAGACAAACCGTTTCTGAGATACATGCTATCAAAATTCGGAGCATTGTGGCAATGCCGACAGGTAGGCAACCCGTGTAGAGCGTACTGCATGGTGACATGCATCCCAGGAACACTAACTATGTACAACTCTATTACCGAGAGGTATGCAACACACATGACAACAGGTAAGGGGGGAGGGGGTACTTGTTTGCAGGGGCACAGGCAGGACGTCTTTATTTGTACGTGTAATACAGTAAAACAAAACATGTTTCATTATTTAATATTGCTAGAAACACAGGAGCCAAAATGTAAACGTACCAGCACATAACAAGACAGTGATTACGTACTTGTACTTACCTTATGCGAAACAGTCTTAATTACTCCTTGTATGTTTCAAAGCAGCATGTGTTCAAATCGACCTTTATCCCAACACAGGCACGCACATGACGCACAACCATGGCTTGCACTGCACGCAAGTGATTGTTGGTGACGTACTTTATACCGACATGCAATCTGGTGGTGTTGTACCGATTAAGTACACTTTATTTGATAAAATGAAACTCATCAATCTACCAGATGTGACACACAATGTCCGTGTTTTGCTTAAGGGGCCGTCAGCATCCAGAGACATTACTGAAGACGGCGAAGATGAGCCCCTTCAATTACGTGCTGGGCAGGCGTGTACTGATATTTATTACTGCACACCGCAATAAATGATGGTCTGTGTAAACGAATGACTCACACCGACACGGTGCGCGAGATTAAAGTGTGATTCATTGGAAACACCTGCAGTAACGCCTTGGCAGCATGTCTTCATGTACGTGCTACACGGGTTGCCTACCTGTCAGTATTACCACAATGCTCTGATATTTGAGTGCCTGTATCTCAGAAACGATTTGTCTGAGCGTGTTCGGGCAAGTGCGCCTATTTTTTTCCTATGTCATTCCGTTTCTTTACTCACTAGGATGGGCTGATATAAGCGTACATGTACAGAAATACATGCATCATAACAGAAGCGATCCCATGTTTCCAACGCATGGGATGGTGTTCACACTTTATTCCCTGCATATATGTTGTTATGCATCCGAATTGAATCCGGAAGGTCAACGTTCCATTTGTGGTGGTTGTTGAGTTTTCGTCACTTAACATGTTCATTAACACAAATTTCACGGTGGTATTACGCCCGTACTATTGACAATAGAGGCATGGTTCCTATACTCATTATTATTCTTGATTTAGGTATGGCTACCTGTACCCGCGAAGTTTTCCGCAATTTACTTTCCATCCTTTATATATTCATTAGCTGACATGAGATAAATAAGCTATATTAATTTGTTAAATAAATTAGTTTTTTTTTGGAATATATAGTTCTATAATAATTACTCAACTTTGACATTATCATTACGTTAAGCATGCAATATTATGTATGGTGACATTTGGTTCAATATTTTTGGTTCTCTAATAAGCAAATTCTCGTTTACCTGATGATAGAATTTTCAGTGTGCTACTAATTTGGCTTTATTGTTTAGTGAAATTACAAATTATTTTTTAAGACATTATTAAACGTAAATGATACAGAGAAAATTAAACTGAAAAATACTCACAGTAAAAATATAAGAAACATGATTCATAACTGAACAAAATACATTAAAATTATATGTCTGAAAGTGTTTTTTTTTTTAACTTATATTAGTAGCATTATTCTCTACGAAAATTGCAATGGTTATATATATATATATATATATATATATATATATATATATATATATATATATATATATATATACCGGGTAGCTATATTTCGAAGAAATATCTGTCTTCTTAACTGAAGGCTAACAACAGAAGATTTTATTTTCGTTATTGGTTAGTATTTAAATTTAGAACTACTTCCAAGTTTAGCAGAGTTAACAGTTGTACAACTAATTTCTGTAACATACTTATACAATGTCAAACTGAGTAGTTTTTTAAATAAATATGTCTGCTATAACGATAATGCTGCATGTCGGCATGTGTCTTAAGTTCAATTTTGTATTTAATGTACAAGCACATATTGACCTTGTACACTCGACAATCGTAACACACTTTTTAAGGAAGGGTCGTATTTTCAACTTGTGAACTGAAATTCTGATATATGCGTTTGCCGTATACACGGAACCAAATCTTTTGTAATAAGGATTTACAACATAATGTTAGTACATAGTTACATGTGTATATTATAACCAGCATGAAATGTTCGCCTTGTTTGCAATTAATTGTATCCTACCTCATTAATCATTTTATAAAACTAATCACATATGGTATTTGTGGCTGAAATGTTAACAACCTCAAATTAAAAAATAAACGTGTTCACGCTCTTGCCTGGTTTATTTCAAATTAAGGTCCCACAAAAACTTCTAGCATAACTATAATTGATACATTTTCTAGAAATGTACTTATCATAGACTCTAAAGACACCTATTATTGCCTTACATTAGAAACCAAAATTTAATAGTTAACTCATGATCTTTAGTTAAAAAAACAAATACACATATATAAATGTTCTTATAGATAACTATACGGTATACCGAGATTATGTTAAATTTTTGGTTTTAAGACAGTTATTTCGGTGACAAATCCAAGCCAACCTAGACGAGGGACTAAAAGACGGAGCGGATGCTGGCCTGGAAAAGTACCAAGAGATATTTTTTGCTTCAAAGTACTTCCTAGCTACCGTCCCTTACAATTGAGATGTGAGGCTGGAGGATCTCGCAGTTTACGGCATTTTAATAAGCCAATTACAGAATTTAACGCCACTTTAACCAATTACGTGTAACTTCTTCTGGCACTTCTGGCGAAGGGATAGCCAGATAATCTCGCTTCACCACGTTACCTTCCCCCACCCTTACTTTATTTTAACTGTTCCTGGAGCGCAATGCAGCGCCGTGAGTAACGAACTAGGTCACGTCCGTTAGTTGACTGTCCGAGATGAAATGCAGATGTGGATGCTTGCGTTCAGCGAGGAATAAAACTGTTCGCTGTTGTGCTCATTCACTGTACAGACAATTAGGAGAACATTCAAGTCCATGCGTTTTTGATTCTCCTTAAACCCTCGCTCTTTAATTTAGCAGTGGTTTCGAAAAAATTTACTAACGCAAGTTAATACATATATCAAAAATTCATTCTAACAGTTTTAACACTTATATATCATCGTTTGTATGTGAATTTTTCTGTTGCAATACAGCAAACGGATTTTTAGATTTTTGTCCCTGAAATAGCACATATTTTGTTGTTAAAGTAAGCCAAAACGAAGCAAAATCATCTTTTGATAGCAAACGGTACGTTATAAAAAAAGTTCTGGCAAGATTGTGCATCGTAAGACTGTACACATTCTCAAATTTTTTCAAAGCATTTGGTTAAAAAATATTCGAGTGATTTGCAATTGCTTGAAATAAGTGAAAGATCATTGCCTTAACCAGTGAACCCGGCATTGACAACTATTCGAATATTCGAAACAATATACGCACCCAGGATTTTCGCTTAGGGAGGGCACAAATTCTTACAAATAACAATTTATAACTAGGTGGATCTAGGCAAAGCTATCATGTATTATATTGCGAACAAACTTTTCTTGCAAGAACCTCCCGTAACATACATACTGTAGCTACATATTGTACTGAACCGTACATGTCATTCTTTATTGCACTACTACAATTAAAAAATATTTGTAATTTTACAGTGCTGATGCATATGAGTGTTAAGAAAGTAGGTATGGTAACAATATTTACCATGCAGTGTTCCTATAAAAATTTAGGAACCAGTGGACTGTATTATGCAACCAGACATGTAGAGAGACCGCGCTGAATATTTGCTTTGTATACATTCTGAAAAGTGGTAACTGTTCCATACTGTGTGTGGTTATTAAGTTCCTATAATATTAAGGAAGTTTGTTACAGTGGCAGTACACACGTAAATTTGTATTAATAGTGGAAAACTTCACCCTTATTTTGGGGAGAAGAATGGCACGTGCCACAAGTGCCGTCCCCCCCCCCCTCCCACATCTGAGTAGGCCAATGATCGAACACCGTGGTAAAGTAGTGTTTGGTTCCGTACTACGGGGTGATGGGGAGGGGAGGGTTGTGCATTCTAATATCGCGGCAGACATGGATAGGGACGTGTATAATTAGCTGTTGTATGTTCGTTCAGCGTCTCCCATTGACCTGCAGTATCGTGGCCGCCCGCAGACGTCGCTTCTCACGAGTAATTAATAGTTACACGGTACAACCCCTAACACAGCCCCATACCCAAAGAACTCAAAGTGTATTCAGGTACGTGGTATGCATATCCTTCTTGATACCAAAGCCTCGTACTTCGGTAACAAAACAATAATAAAACATTTTAATTGCAATATTATATATGTAACGTTGATCACTTTCTGCCAATGCCACATATGCCTTTTCTGTCCATGTAGCACGGCGAACACAGTTTTACTGAGCCTTTCCCATTTTGCAAAACCCGCAACATGATTTATCACGATATTGAGGTATATCGTGGTATATCGTCGGTTTATCCTACCCAGGGCAGCGACATGTGGGCTGCCTCCAAATAATAATGCAGATTCACCATGTTTCTAGACAATGGTAATTGTGGAAGACTTAGGTTGAATAAAGTTTTCACGTCGAAATTCTCGCACACATTACGTTATTAGAAATCAAGTTGAGTTAATAAACTATAAACAGTAATAACATAAATAACACGCATCAACATCATTACACTTTTAATATTTCGTGATAAAATCAATAATATTGATACTTTAAGAAGATCTGAAATGTAAACTACTCATACTACTCGAGTTAATAAAATAGTTTAAATTATTTTTAACGTAAAGCAAGAAAATAATTGCTAATTATTTTTAAGGAAATGTTAATAACTATTTTTCCAAACGGCCAGTTTGTTTTGTACAAGGGTGTTGAGGTGTTATTATTTAAATATTAAATGATGGGTTTTAATACAGCTGAAGTAAACTAAACGCGTATTCCTGTTTGTAAATTTTCCAGGCCAAATTTTGGTACATTTAGTTTAGTTTTTTGCCCTGGTAAGGTCAGCGACATAATTGTGGGTGGCTTAGTAAATAAAAATAATAAATTGATAGCAACAGGCTCAGAAACTAAAGTCGAAAGATTTTTTTAAATGTTCGAAATCATTGCTTACGCATAGATTATTATCTAAAAATTTTAATACGAAATAACGGATGAATTGTTTGTGCATCACTAAATAACATTTTAACTTACCTGTGACATGTTAATTTATTGATATGATTTTTGATGCTTACTCATGGTGACGCAAATATTTTGGTTCTTCTAAAATAAACTATAAATCTGCACATTACATTCCTCAATTTCAGCTAATACTGTACACGCTCGGTAGCCTACTAAGTAGGGTGACGTACATTAAATGTTATTTGATTAAGTTGTACTTAATAATGTACGTCTGCTTATTACAAATACTTAAATAAATATGTATAACGCGTAGGCTATTTGGTGAACTATAGGGCCTGTCGGAACAAATTATAGCTTTTAAAAAACTTTTTACAAATACGTTTATATAACCAGTGATAATTGTCGTAGGTCTATCGCTTTAAAATATATAAATAAGTACTTCATATTTCTAATTTCACACGACTGATCTGATTCACTTTTATGTGTAAATGGGCAACCACCAGGATGAAAATAGGCTTATTAGTTATGCTGGTTAACATTTAGTTACACTTCATTAGTTCGTATTATTTCACAATACGTCATCTATAATAATAACAATTTTGAGTATGGTATACATTTCCTTTAAATCATAACTATACAAGATATTGCTGACACAATAAGTCAAAAGTCTAAACAATAAGGTGATTAAAAAAACGTTCATTTGCAAAAAAAGTTTCAGCGATGGTAAAATTTTTTTGATGTCCAGCTGCAGCTACGGTCTTCTTCCTGAGTAGAGCGTTAGCTTATCTCTTCCTGTTTATTTTAAATTTTAACAACATTGTTTATATATATATATATATATATATATATATATATATATATATTTAGTTGCCTAGCTTCATTATGAGAATGTAAGGTTATGAGATCACTTTCTTGACTATGGGTATGTGTGTGCATGTGTGTGCATGTGTGTATCTGTATGTTCCCCCTCCCACTAAAAACTTTGACCTATTTACCGAATCTTATAAAACTGGCTACAAATATACATCCTACTCACCCGGCTTGACTTTTGTGTATTTAGTTAATGCCATGTTCATACGTTCGAAATTGCAGCCATTTTAACCTTTTTCGATAATGCAAGATATCTAAGGAACAGTAGTTTAGAAATTTATCAAACTCGATTCACATAAAAAAAAACCTAGTAATGTGAATTGACTTTTTTGTACTAAGCTCAAGTCGTTAATTATGTTTGGAAACTATTGCCATTTATTTAATTTTCTAATAATAAGCCATAGCTGAGGAAGTGTTTTTTTTTTCTCTCGATTTCCATGAAACTTGGTAAAGCAATATTACATGCAAAGCTTACTTGACTTTTGCGTATTTAGTTCGTCATGTGATGAAAATTTTAAATTGGCAGCAATTTTTATATTTTCAGGATGGCATAACAAATCTGAGCAAGTACTTTACGATTGTTATTATTATTATAAATCTAGGTATATATGTATAGTATGGTAAAATGACTTCAAATTTAGTGTATTTCGGATATTCTTTGTTAATATTTTTAAAACGCATGCAATTGTAATAATTTTGTAACATAATATGATATCTGAGACAATATTGTCCCGAAATTCGTTAAACTTGGTAAACACAATTATTAGTGAGTTGCTTCGACTTTAATGAAATTTGTTAATTTTGCTGTCATATTTAAAAATAGGCGGATGTTTTTTTCCTATCTCACAAAACACCAGAATTCAGAATATCATCAACATTGGTGCACGTAGCCTATAGCACTTATAAGTTGACGTGACGTTTATGTTCTTTTGTGGTATTTTAAAAATAGTCGCGTTTTAAAATGTATGGATCACAAGTGATAAAATAGGAACTATGATGCATAATTACTGCATAGTCTAATGCTTGTAATATTCAGCAAGGTGACTTGGGTTTTACGCAGTTGTTCAGGCCCTATTCATGTTTTCTAAACATCAGCTATTTTAAAACTAAGCAAAATGTCTTAGAAACTATACAATATTTCTTTAAACTCAGTTCCCATTAAGAACTTAGTACGTTAATTTTAAGTTTATGTGTTTAGTTCATGCCGTGTTTATACTATCGAAATGCTAACATTTTAATCAAGTTTTTTTTTATCTCGCAAGATATCTGAATAAAAATTTTCACAATTACATCATACTCAGTGCACATTAAGTGACGTAATCTTAATATATAGAATGAAGTGTCCTGACACACACTCACTCACTCACTCACTCACTCACTCACTCACTCATCAACGCACAGCCCAAACCGCTGTACCTAGAACAATGACATTTTGAGGGAAGTTTCCACTTGCCCCGTAGGCACCCACTAAGAAAGGATATTTCGAAATTCGATAATTAAGAGGGTGAAAGGGGTTAAATGTGTTTTAAAAGAATTCTTGATATCTCATTAACTGGGAATGCTATCATAAATTTTTTAATTTCATTATATTGCCTAATGAAATGTATATTCCCAAATTTTTAGATTTTGCGAAATTCGAAAATTAAGGGGGTGAAATCCGTAAAATGTATTTTTCATTAATCCGTAATTTCTCCTAAACCATTTCAGATAGAGAGGTGATGTTTTTTATGATGCTTAATTAAATATCTAAAAAGTATTTTTACAATTTTACGAAATTCGCCCTAGAAAGCTCTTTAAAAAATGTGATTTCAAATAATCATCTGTACAGCTTATACACGTTGAGATATCGAGATGATTTTTTTGGTAAGAATGAAGCTTATGTAAATATCTACAAATCAAATTCAGGTTTATATGAAATTCGAAAATTAAGGATGTGAAAAGCAGTAAAATGTTATAGTCTCCCGAAAAAAGAGAATGACCACGGAGAAATAATTCAACAGTCGTTTCTTTTTGCCAACCTAATCATAAATAAAACCTCTTTGGACTGTAGCCACTACATACGAAAGAATTATCACGACATGCCTTTAACATTCACTCAGGTATTGTATAATGTTTGTGGTGTGGAAGGGGTGGGGTTACGGGTTCGTATCCCGTGTAAGACTTTGCGGTGGGAATTACTATGACATCATACGAGCATATTGCGCGCGCTCTTTACACTGAACTAAGACAACTTATAGTTCACTGTTCTTGAGTACGCTAACTGTTAAACACCTTCATCACATATTTTTATCCAGAGTTACTGTTTACATAACATAATTTCACGCGGGCTAAGCCGCAGCCGGCCAGCTAGTGTTAGTATATTTACTACATGCTTAGTTAATAGTTTCAAGGTGGCAGAATTTGAAAATTTGGTTATAACATGACGTAGCGAAATGAACCATTACTCAGAATTTCATCAAACGCGATATGCACGTAGTACATACAGCGAATTCAGTTTTATATATTTTGTCCGTAACGTAAATGTTTTAAAAATTTTCCACGCTGTTTTTATTACATGAACCATATAAGAACCATCTCTAAAGTTTTTTGAAGCTCGGTATCAATTATTAATTTAGTACAAAGTACGGTAAAGCGAATGTAAAGTTGTTAGTTTCATATATATATATATATATATATATATATATATATATCGAGAGAGTGAGGGAGATACAGATAGAGTTTTAAATGAAACGTGATAGAATGGCTTAACGTATTATGAATATTATATTTTATCGTTCAATCTGGGCTGTTCTATAAGTTTTAGACATTTTTTATCTAAAAGTTTTATTTGTGTGCGCATAGCTATTGAAAACTTATTTATCGCGCCTTCTTTCTGGCTAAAGTCAAACTAAATTAATAATGTCCTAACTTATAGTATCAACACAATTACATGAGTACGTATCAAAAATAATTTTTTCAAGTCGAGTACTTTATTAGACGTGAATTGTTTCCCCATGGCTCGGGATTTGATACTTTCCCTGGGGCTTGTAGGCTTAGTGAGAAAATCCTAAGCGAAAGGTGGCACACGAAGCCCGAGGCGACAAAGCTCTCGGTCCAACATAACTCCCACTTTCTCGTGGATTAACCACGGTCTTCGAGCTGTGGAAGAGGTAAATAAACATTTGTCCTTCCCCCCTTACCGTGGCGCCTCGCCTTTGTATTTTTTGTCTGTTTTCTTTCTTACCACCACCTGACTTGCACCTTAGTTTCTTCCTCTCTCTCCCTTTGCCCTTACTCCTCCAGGCCGAGGAGAACTTATTTACCGCTTCCCTCCTTCGGGCCGGAGTCGAGAGATCGAGAGTTCATTACTTCGATAATCGATACTCTCCGCCCGACCACGGATGCTTTCTCTTTGTTTGTCCCCACGGGCTGGGCAAGTCAGAGTTCGCTTGTTTATTTTTTTTTTGTTCCACGTAGAGAATAAAATGTGGTGTCTCCAAACTTGCAGGTACGCGCGACTTCACACGTTTTCCGCATTGTAGTTTGGCAAGGGAAAAAAATAGTCGCTTGGAACGTCTACCATTTTCTTTGTACGTGAGTTGAGTGTTATATCCACTACCTGCAGGAGTGTTGTCTGCGATAACAAACGCTAGGGTTTTTTTTAATACATTACGTAGTAGGTACGTATGCATGTCTGCAATCACTCTGATTACTACGGGAAAACTATTGAGTTTATAAAAATCACTATAGTTTACATATTTAGGACAATTAGCAGTTACACTCGAAATAATTATTGTACAAAATTACAAGGATATGCTCTGTAATTGTACGAATCGTAGTAAAATGGCAGGAGTTGTATTGTCAAATTAAAGATTTTCTTTGTAGGAAGTGTTAGGAAATATTAGTAGTTTACCAATACCAGGGTTCTTTTGCAGGAAATTATATAGTTATACACATATATGCATTTTGCTGGAATTAAGTGAGTCATTCTAGTAATAATGAGCTACAAGTTTAAGAAAATTAAGTCAATGAACATTTAATTTACTGTACAGCAAAATTAGCTTAAAATTCTCTAATTATAAATTACATAACTTGGGGGAAGATCAAAAATGGGGCAGGATGCTAGTCACACATATTTTTTACGTTTAGATAATTTAAAGAAACGTATAGTTCATTATTGACTTACATAACTGTCGATCGATATTGGTTGCCCGTCCTACATTTTTTTCACATTTATTAAAACATTATTTCCTTAAAATGTCTTAAGGGTTTCATCTTTCCAAGAGGCACCTCGTACGTGACAATATGGCCCAAGGGTAGGGTGCATGTGTTCGCGTGCTCGTAATGCTACCATATCCTTTTCTGAAAATAATTACACGTAGAAATATTTGTTTGGATAGATGTTTAGAATTAATTTCATTTTCAAGGCCAGAATTAAAATTTTTTACCTTAATTTTTTTTAACTGAATGTACAAGTACATGGCTATAAATACATTGTAATTTTACAAACATACACTCGGTAAATTTAACAAAGCCATATTTTTAGTTTTAAAATGTATTTCTTCCATTCATGGGTTTCCACGGATTTTCTTTCTAATAGTACAAATAGAATCTCTCTCTTCTTACCAGTATGCTGAAAGAAACTAACGAGGTTTCGGCCAAAACAGGGTTGTATTCACCAACAAAGTACGAAAAGTGTCGAAAGTAGAGTGTGGTCTGGGCAGCTAACATTTATGCCATTTACGAGTTTGCAAATTTCGTTTGCTTAACATTACCATGAACCGATTTTATACGCACATGATGAAGTGTTATATTATAATGTAATGTGTTTATACATGTAACGATACATGACGCAGTCTTAAGACAAAAATTCACGCATTTTTAATTTATCATCTGAATGATAGAACGAAAACGTCCTCTGTACGGTGGTTATATATCTAACCTAGCTGTTACAGCAAAACAATTTTCGGAGTTACTTTTCAATTTAAAATATAAGTTTTTGGATGATTTTGGTTAATAAATTAAGAAGTTCTTATCGTAAGTTTAGTTGGCATTTAAAACTTTCTTTACAAAACGACATCAATATCAAACTTATAAGTGGTAGAATTTACCTCAAGATCAACGTATGCGTAGTTCACGACACCAACACCATTTACAGTTCAATAAAAGTGACAATTCGCTGGAAATACGAACTTAATACGTTTTGGTGTGTGTAGTTATCTTACCCTAGTAAACCGTACATCAGGCTAAATTTTATAGAAAAGACATTCATGTTTACTCAGCAACATTCATTCACTCAATAGTGAGTGAGCTCAGGGATTTAAAATTGTTCAACCAGCAGATACTAAATTGTCCTTACGATTGTTTGGCCCCGATATCTCATAACGTTGTAATTGTACCAAACACTGTCTAGATCTTGCATATTACGTTAATACTAATTACGAACAAAGAACATATTTTTAGGTTTCATAGTTTTTCGTACAAGCGCTTGTTAAAGTAGTGATTTGAGCATCTTCGCTACTTACCCAAAGTATAAAATATCAAAACAGTGCGAATGGAATGATGTTAAGTTAAAGTAAAAGAAAGAAAAAGAAGGCTACGTTATGACATCCTAACTATTTCACGTAAAATTATTTTAAAAAAATAATACAGGTATTCGAAGATAATCAAAAATAAAGATTCATTCATGATTATTTCAACACAAACAGGTATACATTACATTTTAGAGGTGTCATTATGTAGCTCAATACATATTATTTCACTCTAAGTTACTTCATTTTGGCTATACCGTTTGAATGGTATTTACTTTGGGTAAGTAGTGAACATTATGAAATCGCTAATTTGATGTCGGCTTTGAAACAGAAAAAAATATTTCATTTGTGGAAAATTACTGTTAATGTAATGTGTAAGAGCTGGGTAGTGGTTGGCACAATTATAAAACATGGTACATAGCGGCCTTGACAGTTAACGGTTTCACGGACGAGAATTTTTATGTTCTCTTAGTACAAAAAAAATTTACAAACGCGTTACAGAAAATAGCTGATCACTTAATATTTTTGAAGTATTCCTGAAACAAGCGTAATATTTTGTATGCGTGTGTTTGATAGTAAATATTGTGATTTAAGAGGAGCCTTCGACAGGCGCTTGTACGGAGTTGCAGCGTGTCATGGGTATTCTTTTTTACGGGGAAACCGCTGAAATTATTCATATTGTTTATCTACGAAAAGAACACACACTTGAAACTATTCTTTAATGTTTTCAAAAATTCAGCACGCTAGTTAGAAACGTGATATTCGGGCCTCTCAAAATGGCTAAAAACGTGTTTATTTAGACTGCTGTAATTCCGTAAATATTACCTGAATGTGTGAAGTGCAAAGCGAGAGGCATGCATTGGTCTTTACTTCATACTATTAAAAAATAAAATGTTGTGGTCACCGCTTAGAGTCCCATAGTAAAAAGACTACAACGGAAACCTTGCACGCCAGTTTGGCGCGCTGCGAATAGAGGCGATATACTTCTCGCCAAGCGTGGGACACTGGCTCTTATCGCTATGCTGTTCCCATGCATCAAAGGTGGAAATTCGACACCGGCGAAGACTCCTCTTAAGTTTATTTCAGTACAGTAAAACACACTTACTTCAATGCGTGCTCCTGTTTTAATTAATATTTGACTTTTAAAGTGATATATCGTAAAAACCCTAATCTTTACGTATGGTAACTTTTAACCACCATGACGTGGTGCTTTAATAACTCGTTAAAAACAGCATAGTTAAATATACAGTATAGTGTAATATAGCTTTAATATACTTAGTATCTATGTAGAACACTGGATAAACCTGAATATATAAGCAGATCCTTTCAAAGTAATGATAAACCTCGTGAAATCGAAGCATATTATTATACAAGTCATATCGATTAGAGAATCAAAGCTGTAAAGTCACATAGTTCTTGATTATTTGCAAAATATCTGTGCAATTCTATAACGTCATGTAACTGGCTGAAGTTTATCCTAATTAATTATTGACAAATACTTCATCGTTTTCTAAAGGTTATAAATTGTAACTATCAACAATATTCAAATTTGTTTAATTAAACAGTATAAGAAGAATAACAGGATATTGCTTTAGTACTCGACTAGCTGTTTTCCTTTATTTAGAATTATTTTTGTCTTAGTTTTTGGTTTCGGCCTCTATCAAGCTTGCTACAGATGAAACGCCATTTTATGCGTACCTTCCTGTCCACAGCTTCACTAAACTTACATCGAAACTCTTCAAGTAAATCATCTAAAAGTTACTGCATAATTAACTAAAATATCAGTAAAATAATTTTATCAGTAAATACACAGAGAACGTTATCGAAAAACATGCAATGAATTACTTCAATGAGCATGTGCACAAGCAACTTAAATATTTCTATAGCTCTCTAATACTTTTTTAAAATAAAGTTCTGCAATTGAAATGAGCAATGTATTTAATTTTAACGCTCTCAAAATTTTAAAATTCTTTCACCCGAACTTGGAAGACTTGGTGTTACACTGACGGAGGTAAACCATACCAAGCGAACTACTAAACGTGATTGTGTTAAGGATTCATAATTCTAGAAATATTGGTACTGTAATCCGGTTTGTAGTTGGCACCAGTTATTAGACGTTTCATTGTTTATCGTAATAACAACAAAAACGATAGACATGGTTCTTTTTGCAATTTATTTTGTAATTGTAAACATAGTTAATATAATGCAGACATTCGTTCGTTCTCCATAACCGAACATTAATTAAGCACATCTGTAGCCTAATTTTGATTGCTCTCTTGGATTTCGTTTGTTAATATACTAACCATGTATACAAAATTAAAAACACTAGTTAGTAAGATACGTATTTATTGCTATTTATAATGTCCGAGTCAAAAAACATTTTTTGAAAAATTCAAACATATTTTGTTGGGAATTGATTTGAATTACATCATTAATTGTTGAAAGAGATTATCTAACGATTGTTCGGCGGCACATACGAACTGCTGTCCATAGTTCAACGAAACATTTTTTCCTACAGCTATAAATTTTTATTTTATTCAGAGAATCACTTAGCCTATATTTGAGAAAATTATAAAACAAGGGAGAATTTTTTTTTACTTTTATGTTATTTGGAGAAATTTAACTGAGATATAGTCGTTACTGGTCAAATTTTAATTTAATATTATGCTCGGTACAAATTTAGTACTAAGTAAGGCAATGTAAATTTAATGTTGTTCTTTAATGATCAGTTTTGTGAAGGACTTCCTTCAGTTTCGTATATCTCATATATTAAAACTGGTACATTTAAAAACGGAATATTCGAAACTCTGTGCAACCAATTAGTGTACACACTATCATTAAATGTACCCGTTTTGGTTTACTTAATTTTCTAATATACCTTCAAAAGTTAATGTATGTTAAAGTATGTCGTTTTGTTTGTAACGAATGCGTTACCACACCATTCGTCCGATTGCGATGAAACATTGGTGGGTTCATGTGCTTGCGACTGCAAAAGTTTTGACCCAAAGTATTTATAAACAGGGTGTACGAGGCAGGATGAAAAAAAAAAAAAAAAGAGGAGGGTGGTATGAACTGTGTATCCAAAAATTGTCGCATTAAATTGAATACCACATAAACAAATTCGCCAGGAACAGCTGGTAAATAAATTAAAACGTTTGTAGAAGTCAGAAAGAATTTTTTAATCAGTGCTGATATTACGGATGGTATGGTCAAGAGGGATATGCTATCTTGTATCTTAGAGTTGAGAGATCTCCGTCGTCGGCTGGCAGACGTGGACCAGAGACGATAGGCTGGACAGTGCGTGTCGAGAACGTCAGCTGGTCTTCATCGATCTGGTGGGCCGCACAGGGGCGAACAGTCCGAGACTGCTCCAGCCATTTACCCTCCACCCACTTCTCTTCTCCAGGCAGTTACTGTTACCCTCGCAGCCCTCCCGTGCAACAAGTTCGCCACCAGCCTCTGGGCCCTAGTGCCGTGCAACAAGCTTACAAGGACGTAGTCACAAGTCACTGACGTATTTCACACATACGACATTGCAGAAAGTCATGTGTCACAGACAACCAAAAGGATTTTGTTGGCAACTGGCAAACAAAGGATATTTCCAAGGAATTCGTCAGTGAAATTCCTACAGGAATAACATATGATTTCCCAGCTGCCAACAAAATCCGTGTGGTGTTTGAGTTGTCTGTTTGTCTGTGTGAATTCTCTGGTTATCTGTGACACACATCTTACTGCAATGAAGAATACCCGAAATAATTCTTTGCTTTGTAACTCACCCCCATTGAAAGAATCGGTTGAAAACCTCACGGAAAAAGTTGTAGTTCATTGTTAAAATCAGATATTATTCCAGCCGGTTTTTGACGCCCTAAGTGCGTTCCACGGTACAGCCAAACTAGACCAGGGTCGATAATTTTTGAAACAAAAAAATAATAGTAGGATGAAACCCGTTAAAAAAGGACAAGAATATAACAAAATGAAAGGAAAAATAATTTACGGGCGATCTGAGGTCGGGAAGTGGAAGGGGGTGAGTTTTTATGGGTAAAAAACGGTTTATCTCGATTTACGGCAAAACTACAAGTCCTATGGAAAAAAAATAAATTAAAAAGTTGTAGGCAATAAAGAGACCTACAACTTTTGTAATTACACTTTTTTCACATAACCTCAAAATTTATGTGAAAAATTCAAATAATCAAGTTTTTGTATTTTTATTTTTATCTTATGCAAAAAAAAATTTTTTCACGAAATTTGGTGAAAACTTACCTTTTTATGTCCTAAAGACACTGTAATTTTTTTGATTTGAAATATTTATTTTTTCACCTTTTTTTGACGTAATATAAAAAAACACCCTAATTTTCAATCGAAAATTCTCGCGTCAAAATATCAGGTTTTTAAAAAAAGTCGGGGAGTTTTTTGTTCGTTGAAATCTCTTCTTTCTGATAATGTAAAATATATATATATATATATATATATATATATATATATATACATTACTATGGTAAATGTTCTCAGAAAATGCAAAGGAAAGAAACAACCTCGAATACGAAATTTTTTTTAATCACTATGTACAATTTTGAGCTATTTAGATAATTTTACACTTTAATTACTTGAAAAACGTAAGATTCTATGTTACATTGATAAACAAATAAATTACAAATCTATAAATCATAAAGATTGCAAGAAACATGC
Organism: Medauroidea extradentata; assembly: GCA_003012365.1. Lineage (NCBI taxonomy): Eukaryota > Metazoa > Arthropoda > Insecta > Phasmatodea > Phasmatidae > Medauroidea > Medauroidea extradentata. The sequence goes on along the minus strand of PNEQ01093083.1, from coordinate 67,991 downwards.
GAAAATAGTTGTTCTAAATATTAAAGATAGGATTTAAAGGGGGGATTTCAATTAAAAATGTGATTGCTGCAATTTTTTTAGTCAAAAAGTTGATTTATTAAGTTATAATTACATGTATGTCATAGAAAATCTCATAATATATGAATATAGTGTAAATCGTACTAATGAATTTAGATACTTTACACTGAATATTGTTATTCATAATAATATTTTTAAAAGCATTAATCTTCTTATTTATAAATCTTACCTTGAACCCTAATCACTTATCCATTACCTTTTGTCTCTTCGGTGGCATTTCTTCATCGCTAGATTCGACAAACCTTCCCGATTCTAGTAGATCTTCGAAATCTTCAAGACCATCACCGTCTTCGTATCCAATATTATTTTTAGTCTGAATTGGTCCTTCATCCACAATTTTATCTGAATCACTAACTTCCTCGTAGGTTTTTTCTTCCACATTGGTGCATTTTTCAGAGCCATGACAATTTGAGCATGAATTTGAGCATTTTAAGCCATGTTTTCGGCAGCCACATTTTAAACTGTTACATCCAGTTTCACAGCTGCAGCAAATAGTTTTGAGCAATATTTCCGGAATTAACCCCTTCACTGTAAATTTGGGCATAATCCCACGTTGATGTAGCTTCCAGCCCCAATCTGTTGCTGTCAGTTCCTTACCTAGCCAAGTTTGAAGTTGATAATATGCACTGTAACAATGTTGTTCTGCTGCACCTTCTGTGGGTGGGAGATTTGCCAATATGAAAGATGATTTAATTTTTGCCAATTGATATATTTGAAATCTTAATTGATTCAGTGTTATATTATCATATTTACATGTATAAATAGATTTGATTAATTGCAATCCATTTTTTCGATATCTTTTTTGTTTGCATCTTTTTTATAAGAAATATTGGCCAAATTTTACACATTTTTATCGTCTAATAATGAATTAACAATACTCTTATTTCCTTTTCCGGCAAATCCAGATGTTTTATTGCAACCAGAAAAACAATGCAGAAATGCAACGATATTTCTGAAGGATTCATATTTCAAACTATTAGACGTAAAAAATATATATTTTACATTTCCAGAACCTGGTTTGAGAAAATAAATGTCATGATTAACTCAGGTATGTAAGTTATCATAAAATAGCAATAAATAGGCATCTATGCACATAATTTAAAGAATATTCTTCAACTTTCTCAAAATATTGTGGATATCTTATTAAATATTAACTTATTTGGTTGTTAGTTATAGTAGTATATTTCGAGTTGTATTTTTTTGTTTATCAATGTAACAAAGAATCTTACGTTTTTCAAGTAATTAAAGTGTAAATTTTACTAAATAGCTCAAAATTGTACATAGTTATTAAAAAAAATTCGTTTTCGAGTTTTTTCTTTCCTTTAGATTTTCTGAAAACATTTACCATAGTAATGTATATATTTATTTACATTATCAGAAAGAAGAGACTTCAAAGAACAAAAAAATCTACGACTTTTTTTAAAAACTGATATTTTGACGCGAGAATTTTCGATTGAAAATAAGGGTGTTTTTTCGATATTAAGTCAAAATATGATGAAAAAATAAATATTTCAAATAAAAAAAATACAGTGTCTTTAGCACATAAAAAGGTAAGTTTTCACCAAATTTCGTGAAAAAATATTTTTTTTTGCGTAAGATAAAATAAAAAAACAAAAACTTGATAGCTTGAATTTTTCACATAAATTTTGAGGTTATGTGAAAAACGTGTAATTACAAAAGTTGTAGGTCTCTATATAACCTACAACTTTTTCATTTGATTTTTTCCATAGGACTTGTAGTTTTGCCTTAAAACGAAATACACCGTTTTTTACCCTTAAAAACTCACCCCCTTCCACTTCCCGACCTCAGATCGCCCGTAAATTATTTTTCCTTTCATTTTTGTTATATTCTCGTCTTTTTTTAACGGGTTTCATCCTACTATAATTTTTTTTCACTTTTTACCATTTTCAAAATTATCGACCCTGGTCTAAACATAGAAACTACAAATTTCATTTCCTAGCATCGACTGACTGGGGTCGCGACGGTCGAATGTTCAGACCACTCGTCTCTCACCAAAGCGATTCGGGTTCGATACTTAGTGGGTCTGGTCTCGGACATTTCTGACGTGGGAAACGTGGTGGTTGGCCCTGCAGGTTTTCTCTTAGTACTCTTGTTCTCGCCACCCTTACATTCCGCCACTGCCCATCTCTAATAGGGTCTCATTTCACGTCATCGTCATTCATCTCTGGTCTTCCAGCTTGTGAGTTCGCGATTGGTTACCGTCCCATCCCCTATTCAGAAACATTGTTGAAACCATTACCTGGGCGCAATAGCGATATTTGATTCCTGTATTGCACGTAACGTTGAATATGTTGTACATTTTTTAAGGACAACGCACTTCAGGCATAATCACTAAATACAGCAATACTTAACATTACTGTGTGCATGAAACGCAATCAACACAGGTGAAATACATTATAATATGGTCAGCATTTAAGAGCGATATTATAGGTACACGTAGTTCGGGAAATAATTAATCAAATCACTAATATCAATTGCAAACACACTTTTGCGTGCAGTAAATTTATTAAATCCACGTATTTTCATTTGTGTCAAATACACTCTAGCATTCGAAAAGTGGGAATATATTTTTCACAAAGAACGGTATTACATAGTTTAATTTTTTTCGATAGTAATAATATTTTTTTTGGTTGTAAGATATGCCTTGTACAGTGACAGTAGTATTTCGACTTAAACATATCACTATGCAACAAAATGTATAGGATTTAACAATTTATTCATTAAAGAATTTTATTTGAAATATTGATTGATGCTACAAAGCAAACATTAAAACGATATTATATGTATATATGTATATAAAGTATAACACTATTTCATGCAAAAAAAATTAGTCTCCACGGAATTCTTGTGATTAATATGAAGTTATTTCGAAGGCACTCTATTGTAATCTATCTGAAACTGACTGCTAAAATATTAAGCATTGCGATCTATTTGGTTTCCAATGAAACAGTCATAACCATTTTAGCATACTTTGTTAAAGGCAAAAATGGAAAAGTAAGCTTATAAAATCACCTCACTGTCTGTGTGTATGTGTATATGTGTGTATGTTTGGGTGATTGTTTCGCGGGTGGTTCATTTCCTCTAAAATACTGATCTCGTGGACCGAATTTAATGAAACTCGGTACATTTATAGTACTTGTTAACCTAAAGTGACTTGCTCTATTTGAATTATACCGAATTTATATTTTTAAAACAGTGGCCATTTTAACTTTTTTCCAACAAACGATATGTATAAGTAAACATATTTTTGAATTGAAAGTAACCCGGTACATTTAAAACAGTCCTGTTTAATAAGGTGACGTGGCGTTTATGTATTTTGATCGTACCGTGTTCGAAATATTGAAATAACCGCCATTTAAACATTCTTGATCACTCGAGATAGCTGAATAACTACTCTTAGAATTATATAAAACTCGGTATACTTACAGTTATTAGTAAGGTTACAAGACTTTTATGTATTTTTTACATGCCGTCTTCCTAGTATACAAATCATAGTTATATAAACAATTTTTGATCACACAAATCTTGTAAGGAACAATTTTCTTTTAGAATTTAATTAAACCCAGTACAAACATAATTTTTAGTAAGGTGACTTTCCTTTGGTATGTTTTGTTCATGCAGTGTTCATTATGTTAAAATTGCTGCCACTTGAATATATTTTGACTTTACGAGATATATGTGCAGCGAGTTACCGGAATTTCATCAAATCACGTGCAAATTTAGCACTCAAAAAGATAAATGATTAGCGTAAATTATTATTATATGATGCCGTGTTTATATTTGCGTTGAGGCAATCGTTTGAAAGATCTTTATCGCATGAAATATTTAAAATAAACATTTATTTGAAATTAATCTACTTGTGTATAAATGACGTACAAAGTAGTGCAACTTCATGTATTGTATTTTGTTCATAAATTGTTCAGTTCTTGAAAGTGTTTAATCTTGAACCTTTATTTGATTGCAAGAAATATCCGAGAACCATTCTGTTAAGTTTTTTAACACTCGGTACACATTTAGTAAGGCAATGCAAATGTTATGTAGTTGGTTCATGCTGAGTTTTTTTATGTACTTCCTTAAATTTAATACAGTTCATATGTTTAAAACAAAATGAATTAATGTATTTAAAAGACTAAACGACCGAGAGAAATGAAATTTAATTTTCATACAGTTAATTATCCGAGCGTTTGTTTCAGGCATTTATGTTGTAGTTTCCCCAAGCTAGAAGATAGTAGAAGATATAATTAAGATGTTATTACGTATTTCTTGATGTTCGTGACAGAATTTTAACTGAAGGTATTAGCGCCAACGTTGAGGAACTTATGCGCATCAGTCATGTTACTAACGTCTAATGTATCACTTTGGAAACTTGTACGGCGTACTCAAACGACAGCTACTATCCATCGTCTTCCTTCTCTTACATGTACACACCCCAATAGTATCTCGTTCATTCTGCAAACTTTCCTGGGACAGCAGCATGTAAGACAATAATTTCCACCGGCTTCTCTTTTTGTGAACCTTCTCTTAGTTGGTTGCGTCTAAATAATTTTGATTACGTAATGTACGTTAGTTTTGCTGTTTCGTAAAGCCATTATGGGTTTAGGTGCCGGAATATCTGATGTGTTTTCAGTTAAAATAGGGTAATCTTTACGGCAAACAAATGCCTGAATTTTTTTTCAGACACGCAATAGTTTATTGAGAAAATGTATTTTAACATCGTTGTTTACATATTGAAGAGAAATTAAAATGTTATGTTATGTATTGTTAGAGAAAATTGAATGATTTGAAACTAAAAATATCTTCACACCTACTGAACGTATATATTTCGCTAAACACTACCAATGAAAGATGTTGTGCCAAACAGTCTTACTTCATATTGTTTAGACAAAATTGTTCTGTATTAAAATACGAGCAATCAAAACAATAAATGACAATGGGATTATTTGTCATAGTTTTCGGGTAGTCATACTATCCTAATCGAAATGAGACGTATCTTTAGTGTACATTCTGTAATATTCACGATTTAAAGAAGTAATATCCGTAGGAAGGTGTGTGTATATGTCAATTATACGTTATCAATAACCATAGACGTTCAGTAAAATGTTCCATAGTCATTACAAGACATAGTTTTCTAACTAGTTTTCAAACATTTTTATATCACTTAAAGTATACTATTCTATATTAACAAAAGTTATGGGTAAACATTTTAATATGATACTTTGTTTAATAAAAACACAGTTCACGCAATCGGATCGAAAGGACCATAAATGATTTTACGGTTAAAACACCAGTTTAGCTGATTTTGAAGTAAATATAATCAAACAAATTTCAATGTGAAATAATTCGTGTTAGTGGAAAATTTTGTTACTTTCGAAGCAAAACGTTAAGATTTAAATAGGCAAGACTGAATGTAAAGAAATGTTCAAAGATATTTCCTCATAATTTAAGTTTATACGGAGATGTACATTAAAAAATGCAGAACTCACATGAGTTTTGTAACCTATTATTTTGGCAACATGTGAAGAAGCATGATTAATAAAATTAACTGATAATGAAACACGAAATGAGTTCATGGTAACTGTACCATCACGATATTTACGTGCATAACGTGATACTGCAAACAAATTTCGATACAAGGTAATAACACTAGACGTCTTAAGGCCCTGCCACAATGAATAGTTCCATCTGCTGGTGACTTGCCGCTCGCGCTGCCGCTACCTTGACCGGCTGGTTTTCTCCTCTTTTTATGCCACAATGAATACCGGTGCCTGCCGCTCGGGTACATTCATTCTGCGCACAAAAGGTGGTAGAGCAGTCGCTTATTTTTGTTTGTTTATATTTTTCCCCGCGCGCTGTCACGGCATTGGCTCTCGTTTTGTGACGTACATCAGTCAACCAATAGCAATCGCCTTGCCGCTTCCGACCAGTGTTGGCCGGTGAGTGTTGCCCCTGCCGTTGCCAAAAAAGTTAAAAGTTGGTCTGGAATTGGCGGCACAGCACGGCACAGCACAGCACTGCCCTGCAAGCAGAACGGCAGTGACGTCATGGTCACGTGGGCCAATCAGATAGCCAGAATCACACCAGCACGGCACGGCACTGCACTGCACGGCAGTTAAAAGTTCATTGTGGCAGGGGCTTTAGTGTTCGCCAATCTCCGCATATCCACACAACTATAGTATTCCCTGCGCTGTGCCAGCGGCGAAATTATCTGGAGATTGCTAAATAATTCTTCATTCATATTACGTTATGCAGCAACTATCTCATTTGCAGCATTGCCTTTGTTTCAACAGATTTTGTTATGCCGTACGCAATTCAGCATGCCTATGCCTAATCGTAAGGTGTTCCATGTTTTTTTTTTTTTTAACACAACGTATCCTGGTGAACGCACTAAACGACTTTAAATAAAGATAACTATTTTTCTGCACAAACATTTCCCAAAATCTGTTTCGTATGTAACGTCAAACACAACAGATAAACCTTAATTTAAGAAACTTTTCACAACTGGACATTTAACATAAAAATACACACCCTAAAATACAATGTTAAATTACAATATTTACTAGGCACGTATATCCAATTAAGCTACTACGTCAGTCGTGCCAACCTGAACATACGAGAAAGCACTAAAACCTAGTGACAAGTTCAATTACCAAAGAAAATGATTTCATAAGACCTAACCGTAATTATAAGATATTTAAGATATAAATACACAGCCTAAAATACAATAATAAATTACAATATTTACTAGGTAAGTATATCCAATTAAGCCACTACGTCAGTCGTGCCAACCTGAACATACGAGATAGCACTAAACCCTAGTGACAATATACTAATTGTCAGAATAGTATTATTTTATTAAAAAATTTGTTTATTTTTGTGCACTGTATATTTGTTACTACATATTTAAAATTAAATTTTCACCAGTGATTTACATACACTTGTAGCGTGGAAAATATCTCGTATTTAATGTCTCTCTCCACGCAAATTAAAAAATATGCATGTACATTTTGACTGCTTTCTTAAATTAATAGTTGGTAAAGATATTCGTTAGGTTTGAAAAGTAAAATATTACCACGGAACAATTTTGTGAAATTGTTTGTATGCAAACCAATTTTCGCTGATAGCAAAAAAAAAAAAAAACGCGAAGACTAAATCAAATTATCCTATAGACGAATGTGTTGTTAAGATCAATTATAAAAGTACGAAATTATATATACTTGTTCAGAGCATTCCATCAATTGTAACTTAAACAATGCATATAGTAGAACAAAAATAAAAAATAAGTAAATTAAGTTACGAGACAGCACACACAAATTGAAATGTATGCCTATAAAGTAGCTTGTACGAATATCATGTAAGTCTTTAGAGTTACAGTATATAAATATTCCTAAAATTTAGTTTTTTATTCAAAGGAGTTGTCTTTAAAGAAAATGTATGGGGTGTTTTTTTTAAGTGTTAGAAATGTTATGAAGCCTAGGGGTAGATATCTGGTAATTGTGTGTCTGCCATGGGCTCAAACAAACATAGTGAAACCAGGATTCTCTGGTGGCGCAAACAGAGAGTGTTTGTTCAGACGGCTTGGTGTCTGCCGAAATTCCCCACCTACTCTGCCTCAACCCTCTCTCCTGACCTACATCCGACTTTCTTGGCTTCCCCCGCATCATGCCTCGATGCACGAGCATCTCCTGGGAGTCGCTTCCCTCGCACTAATGTTTTCTGGTTTTTTTTCCTTCTCTCGCAGGTGAGTTGCAGTTACAATCCCTGGCGGTGATTAGTTAGCAGAGAGTTTCCCCGGCGAGTCGGGTAAGTACATCATCCGATAAGTTGCGCCGTTAAAACGTGCCAGACCAGTCGCTTCTACAACTGTGACGCAGAAACTAAACTGAGTTCCCAGAAACTGAGCGAGTCGCTCAAACACGGAAACAGTGAACAAAACTCTAAACCACATTTAAAAATAATAAATTACACATGTTAAAACTCCGCATCTGCCTGGTTGGAGGAAGCTTCCCGTATAGATTTCAACTTTAAGGAAAAAAATTCCCCTGAAATTTACATAATTAATTGTAGATGTCTGTCTCATAAATTTAGGCAGACCATTTAGAAACTGTAAGAATTTATGAAAAAAAAAATGGTCCATGATTTTATTTCTAGCAATGTGTAAACACAATTCATACATTATTAATTGATTTGAGAGAAAAATATAAGCTATGACAGGTTTGGCACATAACATGCTAATGGTCATATAAGTGGCAATAAAATTAATAAAATATATTACAATCATTAAATACTAAGAATATTTAAAATTCTTTGGTTTCTTATCTGAAGTCATGCATATAATTGAACATAACGGAAGAGAAATCCCGAAAATTAATAAGCTTATCACGTATATCATGTGCACTGCGTTTTTCCAAAATTTGGCAACACAAAATGAACGCTGATTCACATTAAATACTAGTTACTGAAAAAGTAAATAGGCACATTGCAGTAAGTAATATACTAAATTAAAATCAGTACAATGTTTACAGTTTTAATTACTTGAAATGTTTTTGAGCAGCGAATTTGTTGCTTTGTTAATGTTTACTGATAAAAATGTGGTAAAATCACATATTGAGGTAACAGGAATATTTTACTATTTATTGAGTACAAATTCTACTTTTTAGTCTATGATTTTAAAACTACAGATTTAATCTGTAACTAAAATGTATTATCAGCTATTCCACTTGATCTTAGTAGCCCGTACGTGATAAAAATAGTATACCACATTTTTCAGAACAAACTTGTAACTAATTTTTGTTTACTCGTTGTTTAAAAATTAATTATGTTATAAGTTACACTTAATTGTACAGTAATATTTACAGTAGGCATATGGTAGTATGTATTATTGTTCAATTGTTGTTGCGGATAGCTGAGTTTTAGAGTAGTCTTTAATTTCGCTTATATGCTCACTATGAAGTTGGCTGCTTTATATAAATTACGTTTAAATGCAAACAGCGAGTTTAAAAACTACACACATTACTAGTTAGCGACTATTAATAGTTACTTTAATAAACTGGTGTTTACGGTTGTATTGAGTTTAGAGTGATGCTGTATTGTGCCAAAGGTTGTGGGTCCGATTTCTGCCGGTATTCGTCATGATTTTATTTTAGTCTACTCTTTTCTTGAGCTTATATAATGATGTTCGTAAATAACATAACATTAAATGAGAATTTACACATTAGTATACATCTAGATCAAACAAATTCGATATTTTCAATAAGTGAAACTCCCTTGTTGAATCAGTGTCATTACTTAACTGATGCAGTCTGTAGTTTTTCACTAAATCTCGATGTAGGAGTTTCAACAGTTTGAATCTGTGGTAATTCATTGAAAAAATGTGACTATTCTCAGTTTACAGTTAAAGAGTGTTAGTGTTAGATTATTTGTATGTGCAAAAAAAGTAACTTTGTGAATTGATTTAAACACGCATTTTTAGTAACGGTGATAATATAAGCCTATTTGAACGTACGCGTACTCGCAAATTAGCGCTCAATTGTACAGGTATGATTTCTGAACTTCACGAGTGATGTGTTTTTGTTTCTATCTTTTATGTTGTAAGAATGAAAATGCTACGCTTGTTAATTCATATACTTTAATGCAAATATCAAAACTACGTTAAAATATTAAGGTAAAATTGTACTTAAATTGCATATTTTTTTGTATTGGTGTATTTTGCAGTAGAATGGTCTACAAAATGAAAATAATATAATATTGGAATGTGTCATGGTGGATGGGGATCAAATATATTGCCAAAGGAATTACATTATGCTATGTAAAATATGTTTTTGTTATAATTAGCTATTCCTAGAATGCATGCAGCCGTACTTAAAAAAATAAAAAGGTATTTCTTTAAGAACTGGCATGCAGAATCAGTCGAGTAATTATATATTTGTTACTAATTTGAATTAAACATTTGTCTTTTATGAATTAAACATGAATGTGGTTATTTATAAAAATGCTTGCAGTTTTTAACCATCTGTTTTCATTATCAAATAAAAAATTTAATCTGTAAATTTAGCAAAATTTTAATATAATTTTATTTGATCAATCCGGTAATTAGGTTAAACTTTTGAAACACTAAACATATTTTACTATCTGAAATGAAGAATCCAAACATACTTATAGGTTACTGGCGTTACATATGTATTTTTTTCTATGCAGATTTATAAGTTATTGATAGTATATGAATATTGGGTATACATTTTTGTAGAAATATTCACTAATTTTGTGGGGTGAATCTTGATCGATCCATTTTATTAGGACGGGACATCACATTTGTTTAACGTAAATGCCTTGTAATGACGATTTATGTGTTGTATACTTCGGTCAGAAAATTGTACACGTAAGAAAATTTTTAAACAGCATGGCTAAATTAGATAGGAATAAATTAATTCATATTTGAAGATTAGGAATATAAATGAAGTACTTGGCTCACGTGCAAATATATATATATATGAGCGTAAATGATAAATTATTCGAAACCGTTTAAATCTAAAAACTTATGAGGGTTTTCACATGATATTTTACGTGCAATTTCAAAAAAAAAAAAAATAAATAAATAAATACTTCATTATTTTTAAGCAAGTGTTATCTGTTATCCATATGTCTTAAACAACAGAATATCTTTTCTGTAGAAAATATACTTTAATAAGATATTTTAATGGCTTGTAATTTAGGTACAGTTATCGACACTTTCATACTCTTTCACGTGTCACGAAAGAAACAAATGTAGCCATATTGTGGCAAATTTATTTAAGAACAGTTCTAAACACACCGTGGTTTTTCTAGTATAAACGTATACGTTAGCTGCAGAAAACATATACTAATAAAATATTACGTTACTTCAGGTAATAATGTTATACTGATGGTGAGATTCTTTTCTTTTGTGGTGTTGTTATAAATAGGCTATATATAAAGCTGATTATGTGTTTATTATTCCTCAGTGCTTTATTTGGCACACACCAATTTTTCAATACTTATACAGACATTGCCATCCAAAAATATTAAATTTATTTTCGTTATCTGAGTTTCAGTAATCCTAATTTCTTTTACGAAACGAATATTAACGATTCACGGATCAAACATGGTCGATAAAAATCTACCAATAAAAAGTGAGAAAACAATGCAGTGTTACACCAAAAAGTATTTCGACATTTAACGGATTTACGTAAACTGCAACTATACTCTGTTTCACGTATCTTTGCCATTTCCGTTTATTGCATTGTGACGCACATTACATAATATTTACTGTACTTGGCTATAAGCAATTTCAAAATGTACAGAATTTATACAAAACAGTATGTAGCATGAGGAATTAGTACATCACAAGTTATATATTTGATGTTTGAAGAGTAATATTAGGGGTTTAAATAAGAAGCAATTTGCTTATGAGCAATATTTTAACTAATTTTAAAGAAAGTATTTTTTTTTTGATTTAGCAGTGGAACGTGGAAATCCTAGTGTTAATTCACGTATAAATTTGTTCGAAGGACTTCACATGTAGAAAAATATTTAAAACTCGCTGCAGTTGCCGATACCGTTACGCATTTATAATTTTAAACTTAATCTAATAAAGTTATTATTTCCACACTTTTTTAAAATACAAGTTTTAAAAACATTGATCGTGAAAATGTTGGAATAAGAAGAAATTATTTTGAAAGTATAGATTTCCTGAACTTATTTTTTTATCACATGGTAATCATGCTGTTCTTAATAAAATAAGGAATTCTCATGTCAAGGAAACGCTAAAGAAGAACATTTGAAAAATAATGTAAGGCAGAACTCAGGAACAAAAGTTACTGCAGTAGTCAGCCATGACAAAAACCACGATCTCTCGAATGGGATGCAGAGAAGCTATTGCCCGACCAGGTACTATCAGCTCTATCGAAAAACAGCGTTGTGAACGGATTTGTGGCGCAGTTTGCCCCGAAGAATAGTTAAGGCACCAGCTGCACCCCTGGGCAGGGGCGAGGCCACGGCGCCAAGTTGCGGGCACTGCTGGGTGGCGAGGGAACATCTGCAAAGTCCCTGGCCGCTGGAGCCCTGGAAGGCAGCCCTCCGTTTCCAGAGGCCGGTCCCTGGAGCCACATCTCCCCCTCTCCCCTCACTGGCGACGGCTCGACAAACTTCCTGGAGACACCGCTTAACCCTCCACGCCACTACAGTATCTCCGCGGGAGTGTGGAAGGGGGACGCACGAGAGAAACAGGCGCGGTGACTTCTAGTATTCGCCCCTAACGTTTCGCCTTGCTGCCGCTGGATGCGATGTGTCCCCTGACTCATATGCAGCCCTGTCGTACAGCGCGGTCGTGCGTGGTTGCCTATCTATCTCTTAGACATCTTCCAGCATTACAAGAGCAAGGGGCATACCTGCTAGGAAAACTGTCGAACTCAACGCTAGGTTAAAATTAAATACTGTACTTGCTTTGGTAACACCTCGCATCAAACGCTGAATACATTTCAAGAATGAAACATTTATACCTGAATAAAATGTTATATTAAACGGGAAATAGTTTTCACGTGTTCTTGAACAGATTTAAAGCCTTGGAAGGGCTACAAACGGAATACTGGAGGGGAATTAACCATTTCATGAATTTACAAACGATCCTAAACTTCGTCTGGAGTGAGTTGGAAAATACTCGAAAACGGAAATCGGAATGGCCAGAGCAGGATATCGAAGCCGGGTCATTCCAATTGCAACAAAAATATATATACCACTGCTCCAACTCGATCAGTCAACCACAGCTCATGGCAAATACATGAACAACAGTTATAACCATATGTGGTGATCACAGCCGTAGAAGAATAGGTCTGGACACTCGCCTGGAAACTTGACCTCCTTGTTGATTGGCTGCAGTTAACCAAGTTTCCGTCCACTTCAATCCCACAAATGTAAACAATTTATGAAAACGTATCTTTATGAATTTATGAAATACTTCCTTTGTTCACAACCCTAAACCATGGCTCCAGCAATCTTTATTTACATTATAATGTAAATATTAGAAAAAAAAAGTGGCCGGAGTTTGAGCCCGACCGCCCTGACTGCAGCGCCAATAAATCACTGCATTCTCCGTAACTTGACACACTACAGATAAACAACAAGGTGGTCAAGCAAAATACATTGGTAGGTAGGCGAGTGTCCAGACCTGTACTTCTACGACCGTGCTGGTGATCAAGGTCAGTGCAACCACATACTTACCTTGGCTTTGTAAGTTACTGGAAAATATCATCTCAGTCGTAGTCAATCAAATCAGTCGTATGACTTAACAACTCACATGTTCGTAATTGGGACCTGCAAATCATAATCGCCATGCTAATAATTTATGGGATGTTAAAGTCTTCGCCAACCTACTGGCTATCTACGTCGTTTTATATTCCTCGATTACATCACTTCAGAATACAATATCTTACAAACGATTACAGGAAAGATAGTAAAACATCATGATCTTCCAAATTTATCGGTACACTGATGAATCTAAAGTCCACGCCCCCTCTTCAGAAAGCCACCACTATTACAAACTACGTAGTCCCAGCGAATGTTAACTCTTTAAATGTCACACGATTGCAGTGTTGTAAAGTTACTGTAAGTTAAAGTAATGTTGATTCCACTGCACGTTTAAATGCTCAACGTTATTAGTTTGGCAAAATACAGCATTCACGGCTAGTAGTACTGGTATCTGTAAAAATTCTATTTCATGTTGGTCCTTACCAATACCAGCAATATTAGCGGTGTAAACTCTATCCTGCCAACCTTGTTTATACAAATTGTATTACCTTCCAAATCTCAGTTAAAGTCCTCAAATGAGTCCAGGGGTTTCTGCAATAACGTAGCTACAGAATTAGCTCGTAACATTATCAGCTTTAAAACAATGTGTTATTTAATAGGCCTACGTAAAACACGTAGTACAATTTTGTGAAGTGAAAAATAATTAGTTTTACTGCTTATATATTTAAAGTGCTATTCCACACTATTTTATTGCTATCAATTTAGTCGTTTCTTTACAACGTTACAAGTCATGTAATGTTTTGAGTGTATTTTGACTGTCCGAAAAAAAAATTTCAAAATATACTGTAACCTACAACTCAAAAAATAGTTGTTTCAAAATCCGCGAGTTACGAAGGTCTATACTAAGCTCAGGTAAACAATATGATCTATATTTGTAATATGACAATAACAGAATACCTTAGTAATTTTTAAGTAATAGTGTTCAGAAAAAACTTCGGGTTCAGTATAAAATGTACGCACATGGATAGTGTAGTGTTACGCGTGTATTAACTTCAACTCAGAGCAGTGTAAATAATTTGTCATTTTAAGATTATTTACTAAAATAACACGTACTTGAAAATAAGATTTTATAATTTTGAATTATTCAGCACGATTGATATAAACATGAATTATAGGTATCATAAACTCGCTAAAACGACTTTATTAGATAGTTATACTTCTGAAGATGCAACCTGAATTCGTATATGCGTGCAGTGCCTTCTTTATATTACCCAAAAATAAAATGTTATGGTCACCGCTTAACGTTCACAACTAAAACATTGCCAGACAGTTTGGCGATCTGCGAATACAGGCAATGTGCTTCCCGACGAGAGTGGTTCTCTGGATCGTAACGCTTCCGTAGTTCCCACACGACAAAAAAAACTTAATTTTGAAATCTGTACACAACGCTTATCAGGGGATCAACTTTGGACTAAATATAGCGTTAGTTGCTGCTACAACCAGAGAAAAAGTTCCGCAATAACTTCGGGTTTTAGTAAACTTGTTTCAAGCTTTTCGTGTGAAGCATGTCACTGATAGTCCTACGCCATTTTTAATTTTACTACATGTGGCAAATGCGGGTAAGATTAAAAAAAAAAAGGCAAAATGGTCTCCCAAAAAAAAATACCCGTCTGTGTGCATTAGGCTGCTTGTAGGAAAGTTTGCGTACGCATACATTGTTACACATGTAAAAGTATTTTTATGGGAACGTTATAGTTTAATTCACTTTTCCAAAATATCCGGTTAGGTAAATTACTTTTTTGTTTTACTAAAATCGGTGATCGAAGACGATTTTAAAACTCATGATTGATATGACTTTCAGATTTACAATTGTTAGTAGAAATGTCACATGAATAAGTATTGAATACCGCTGTGTTCGTTTTAGTGGGAATTTAATAGGCTGGTAAATGTGATGGGATGGAAGCGACCATTGATTTGCCTAATACAAACCGTAATTAAAACTTACCGTAAACCAGTACACACGTCCTCGTCTTACACCAAATTCCCACTAATATAAAAAGCATCATCCCGAGTGTATTGTAGGACGCTATACCTTATTTAATGAATACTTCGTTAGTGAAACAATGTTTCGGTCTGTATTATCGTTATGTTACGATTACCAAGAGCCTCGCCTGGAAGACGGGCTACCGACGACGGCAGTGGAATCAGGTCAGTGGTTGCACGAGACGAGGGCCTCAGCAATTTTCTCCACCTGCACTGAAGTGTGGCAATATAACACTATGTATTGGGGGAATCGAGGTATGTCTCTTTCAAGCCTTCCAGCCGTCACCATCTCGTCAAGATGGTCCTGGGTCAAGACCCACGATGTACCGTGGTCCGTCGATAACCGAACATATTCATCATCAGCCTCCGGCACATCATGTTACGGTGAGATCTAAGGAATCAGAAGAGTCCCCAACCATATAGTAGAGCATAAACGTAACTAACTAAACAGCCTCTTCCCTCCTATCTTAATTATGCAATATAACCTTGTAGTATTCTGTAATCTAAACTGTGTAGAGTAAAGCCATCATAATTAGATCAACATATTTCATTTAACCGTAACTCTCGTCCTTACCTTAACCACTTAACTAGTTTCAACATAAAGTGCCTGCCTCTGACTACAGCCACCCAACCACTTAACTTATATCTAAAACGATTAAAACGACAATTTCACGAGAGTGCTTAGCTGGTTTATGAGTTTATCTCGGCATAGAAAATAATATAATATAATTTATCAATAGAAAACACACTATCCTGTTAACTTATGCCTGACGAAAGCAAATTTATAATTGGAAAATTAGTGTCTGAAAACAGCACCGCAATGCTAATACTGTCATTCGTGCTTGCGTGTGCGTTGAATTGTGTAATACTAACCGGTTTAACTTTAAAAAGTAACGGGAGGTCAGCCATAATGTCACGTCCAGAACTGAGTTGTGGTAGAACTTTTCGTGAATTTATGTTCTTGTATAAATTGTGTTTCTCTGCCCACTTAAGATTATAATATGAATACAAAATACTCTCCCTGAAAAAAATAGATTTGTTATCTTTTTTGTGTTAATTTTAACTCCAGCCTCAGTTATGATATGTAATTACTACAAAATGTAACTACTGCGAAATAAAATCGAGATGTCGTTCTAAAGAAAACATTTTGCTGCCACACACTTTTTATGTTATATCGCTGGGTTAGAACAAAAATAATTATCTGTGTCAAGAGTAGTTAAAGAATGTTTTTGTACTTGCGTGAAATATTTGTAATGTCGCGCGGCAGCGGTACAGAAATATGTGGCAGTTTTACTGCGATGCGGACGGTGCATTATATACAGTTTCACTTAGCGGATATTGCGCGTGAAGCATGCGATGTCATTTACAACGCACTCATCGAGCTGCGGCTAGCACGAGGTTTCATTCCAGCAGAAACATTGCGGGGCAGTCTGGCAATTAGCGGTGTTTTAACATCCGTCTGCTATGTAGCTGGTAATGAAATTGCGTCGTGTGATGTACGACTTCGGTACGCCCCTGCATAATCACGGCGATGTTTCCAAGTATGGAACGACCCTTGTAAGCGTCTACGTGTATCTGTGAGCTATTTTATGTTCGTTCACGCCAACAACAAAACACCGTTGTGATACATTGCTTTCAGAACACATCTTCATATGTTCAGAAAAAAAACTGTTCCTTTTTTACAACTCATTTTCTAAGAGCTCTTTTAAATTACGTGAAGCGGTTCTATGCCATTATGAAAGACCGAATACATACCTACTACTTTCTTTTGTAACATATACATTCTAAATTGACTGACCACATGTATTAGTACTGCAGATAAGCAGCAAAGAAAATGTAGGTTTGTAAAAATTACTAAGTGGAATTCAATCAAGAAACTGTCCGATTGGATTTGATTCCTTGGTTATTCTCATTTATGAATAAAAACTTGTCGTCTATGTTAGACTATTGTGTAAGCAAAGCACATGGGTAGTGCGTTATTTTACGTGTTCTCCGTTGCTCCTTCGGTGTAAGGAAATATTATGGTTTGTAAAAATAAATACTCTAACACATTTTAAGCGGTCAATTCCGCTAAGCTAATTTACTACAATCTTATTCGCCGCACCCGTACCACAACCAACTGTAGCCACTGTCCTAAATATTTAAACTATAGACACGCCACGTCGAACATTATCAACATAGAACAGCTCTGTTTTGCTATGACTCACACCACAACGACGAGTCACTATGCCATGCGCAGTGCGATGCGCCGCAGCTTCCTCGCAGCCAATTCCACCCTCTCCCTGTGTCTACTTTATTCGTATAAAGGATTCACCCCACTTTTTTTTGTTAAAAAACAGCTTCAGACTTTTTCTCTTTTTACATTAAAATAAATATAACGTTATATTCTACGTTAGGCATTCCTGGAATGAAAATTTAAACACTTATTACCAGTCTCAGTAGTAGAAATTACAGTGGAAACGCCTCTTGCTCCCCCTAGTTGCGTATGGTGTTGAATTGATCTGCATCGAAACTTATAATAGTGCAGCAAAAATACATTTTTTGTCTTTTTATGAAGTGGTTTACTCATTGCTGTCACAAAGCTGACCCTTCGGAGACATTGTTAACTAATAACAAGAATTATAATAGAAAAATAACAGCGAAACGAAGCAGCGAATACAATTTAATCTACAGATAAACGAAGCAAAGGACGCGCTTGTAAAACCCAGATCATTAATTTGTAAAGAAACAGGACATTTTTGAAATCCCGTACCTTTTTTTCTGAGAAAGTTAAACCAAATGTTTGTCTCCTATGTGAAATTAATCTGATGTACAGGATAAGTGATCATTACAAGGAACTGCAATATAGCAAATCACATAAATTCCTATAGAGGATTTCACGTTTTCCGAAATTGGTAAGCACTCACTGAGAAATACTTTTCACTTACCTTACAAAACATATTCAGCAAAACATACTGGTTGAGTGAAATATTGAAATCAGGCGTCTGACATTTAAATCATTCGTAATCTGTATTTGTCTATGATGTAAGTATCCATAAATCTCATTCCGGACATCAGGAATAGGTTCATATCAAACAGAATGTAAGTGAACTATTGTCAGTAAATTGACGAACGTTACCAAACGCTGCTAAATTTTCTCTATGGAGAGCCGCATCACCTCACATTTAATTCAGTCCAGTTTGAGACGAAGACAGTCTTGGCTTTCCCCATTAATTATTTACTTTTCAGCGCGCGCGTCTTAACATAATAAGGGAAATACTTTTGCGTAAATCACTCAGTACTGAGACAGGTGTCAGATATAATTGCAATTTGAGAAAACAGAATCAGTTTTTAATGTCTGAGAATCCAGAGTTAACATCCACCGGGAGGAAATGGGAAAAAATTATTCTTGCTGTAAATGTTCTTCTTTTTTTTGTCACTTTTAAAATGTAGCTAAAAGAAAATGCTAGAGTACAAACTCTGTAGTGATGACTGTGAATTTTCATAACGACGGTTGGCTTGCGGGACGTTCTGATGCTGTGGAAGAAACAGGAAAATTTGCAGCCATACAGGAAATTGCAGCAGCAGTCTCCACATCTGAGACCTAACATACCTCGCTGAAATGACTTCTCACTATCGCTATGGTTATTTTTACGACAGGTTAGAGATAAAATGGAATTTTTTTTTGACGAGATTGTCAACTAAGTACGTTTGCAGATATGAGGGTTGTAAAATGAGATACGGCGATGTAATTAACGTTACAACGAACTGCAATATTTTCTGGACATAATCCATTGCTAGGGATTGTCGCTGGGTCGCAGAAAAGACGCAGTAATATACAATTCCAAATAACGAGAAAATGAGCAACAAAAAATGAAGCCAGGAATGGCTGTAGAAAACAAACACACAAATAATTCCAAAATATGAATATGTTCTGTAAATAATGTAAGCAAGGAAACGAAATTGAACAAATCATACATGCGGACCAAAAAGGTGAATGAAAATAGCGACAATGACGGACAAAAAAAAAGGGGGGGCGGGGAGACAACACAAATGACCACAGCGACATAAATGGTTGTAGACAAGACAACGTAACACATATAACACATGCTATTAGAGTGCGATGACAAAAGATGCGACGTTTCCGGAACTGATATCTATTCCCATCTTCAGACTCACGAACAATATCAGGATCTCCAGCTGACTAACTATCTGTCTGCTATTTGGAAAGCTTGCGAAACGGAAATGACACCTAATAACAATGTGCACCCTGACCTCTAGTAGGATTAACATTTCTAGGGCCTAAAGGAAGGCCGTACTATCGACTAACGAGAGTCCCTGTGTGCACAAACCCTCTATACACCGCAGACACGAGAAATTGTATTGCTACACAATATGATCATATGTAGATTCATAAACTGCCAAAACTGTTCTTCAATTCAGCCAACATTATTATTGCCAACTTCAATTTGCCTTAAATAATGTAACTATTCTTAACAGCCATTAAATAATGTACAGGATGAACGGAATACAGTAAACGCTAAATGTTTAACCTTTATATAATTATAACTCAACCTTAACTGTAGTTGCATTACAATAAAACGGAATAACTTACAACACGTGGGGAAACTTGGAGCACTTAAAAAAATTTTTTTCTCCGGCAAATAGCAGCCTTGAACATAGAAAATTAATTTTTAAAAAAATTAGAAACAATGAATGTCTCCACGAAAATACATAAAATTTCACTTCTTGCAGACTTACATAGAAAATAAAAATTACTCAGAAAGTGTTCCAAGTTACCCAGTGGGCTGCAAGTTACCCGGTTTGTTGCAAGTTATCCAGATTTACGGTACTAATTGTATGGTTGACTGTGAATTACCTCATTTAGGCCCGTGTATTTCCTATTAAAATACAACAACGCTGATACAAAATAAAATAAAACCGACCTCTCCATATTTAACATAATTGAAAGCTTTAACTAATAATCTTAAGATACAATCGTGCAGCAAAATTTTACTTAGTGTCAACACAAAATGACACGACTAAGGATAATTGTACCACAGATAGGAAAGGTAAATGTTAAAAGTTTGGCAAATGAAATGTTTCTGCCGCTTGATTGCTGGTATTGGTAAATTGTGTAAACTGACCAACCACAGAGCTTTCCTGAATTGTAAATTACATTAAGTTGATAATTTGGAAACTTAAATTTGTTCGTTTTTTACTTTAAAGTTAAATTTTAAGATGTCTCTCTTTTTGCCAACCCTAGTTAAAATTCATTTTACTACGTTTTCATATATAATTAGGTACGTTTGAGATTGCTGCGCAGCTAGCGGCAAAATTTTTTCCTGTGGCAAACTCTCCCATAAGTGAACATATTTTATTTGCAACTTGTAGTAAAATTAACCCTAAAGCCTCGGTCTTTTCTTTTGCAGTGGTTTCGAAAATGTTTCTAACGCAAATTAATACGTACACTGTAAAAAAATTTAAGGTAAATTTACTCTACATGTAATGGAAGCTAATTACCTATACAAGTGAGGGAAAATTACTCAACACGTGTCAAGTAAAGTTACTCAATTGGTAATGTACGTTTTCATTACATATTGACGCTGCCCTCTAGGACAATTTGACATAACGCGTGAGCGAAACTTCCGAGTGATTTGCGTGGCGAATACACAACCTTGCGAAAATTTCCACCCATATTCGGACATCAGAGTTCCCTCTCAAGGTTTGGGAATATTACCACACATATGATGAATATTCCTAACTTTTTATAGTGATATCAAAAATTCATTCTTACGGTTTTAGCACTTATATATAATCGTTTCTATCTGAAATGATTTGTTGCAATTCACCAAACGGATTTTTTAGAGTTTTGCCCCTGAATTATTACATATTTTGTTGCCAAAATAAGCCCAAATGAAGCTAAAAAATTTGCTAGCGAACAGTACATTATTTTAATAAACGCTCTGGCAAAATTATGTACCATATGACTGTACATAGTCTCAAATTTTTCCAAAGCATTTGGTTAAAAAATATTTGAGTTATTTGCAATTGTTTGAAATAAATGAAAGGTCATGGTCTTAATGGGCCTCCCTACGTGCGCTTGTAATGCGTTACAGCAAGTTGCGATTATTCATTTTTGACGAAACTACTAAAGGCGTGCTATATTTGTTCACCTACGAAAATAACACACATATCAAACATTGTCGCTATAGTTTCAAAAATTCGACACGTTAAATTAAAACATTTTTTTTTTCGTATCCCTAACATTGGCAAAAAATAGGGGTTTTCTGACTGCCGTATCTATAAAAATAACAACCGAATTAAAAAAAAACACACAACTACAGAAATAAGCGTCAGAATTTGAACTACGCTGCCACAAATAAAATAATGTGGTCACCGCTTAAACTCCCAGAAGTAAAAGGATAACAATGAAACACTGCACGCAAGCTGAGTGGTTTGAGTGGAGAGGCGATAACACGTTACATACGTCAGTTAACGGCAACCTTACCGCTCATACCTCACACACAAACGCAGTCTATCAAGGGAGACCCCTTAACTCGACCGAATCGTTGGAAATTCACGGCGTCGTCTGCAAACTATTTCAGCAGAGCTAGTGTTGTAAAAGCTGCACGCAGTCCAACTTCAACGCTAAATGGCATGAGTACTTGCTACGCGCTAAAAACACCGAACGAGGTATATTATTTTCTTTCTGCTGCCAGCAGCGGTTTTTGTGAAAAGTATCAAGCGGTTTTCACAATAGAGCGGCGTGACGCTGGCGACGGCCGTCGGGAACATTAAACGAGCGACTGACGTTGGATTTGACGCTCATCGCTGGCGACGGATACCATTTTACTACTCATGCAACTATTTTTCAGGTTTGAACAAACTTAAAAATCAAATTTATACCAGTAAAATGATATTAAAATACCAGCATTTTTTGTAAATTAATGTAATAAGTACAATGCGTAAGTTCGTTCATAATAAAGTAAAGTATTAGCTTAACTTTATTTTCCGTTAGAAAATGTAGTTTCTGTTCTATGTTTATTTCAATTGTTGCGAGCATATTAAATAGGTTATCTTTTCATCGCTCTATTATGGAGATGTAGCAGGAATTCGTAGCTAGCGGTAAGCGTCGGGCGTATCGCGCCGATTGTATTATGAAAACCGCGTTATAGGAATGACTTTTTATTAATTTCCAATTTGTTTGAAAACGTTAGTGTTACGTGAATTGTAAAATTTTTTGATTGCCAGTTTTCTTGTTTGGAATGTCATTTAAATACCAGAAAGGATTGTTTTTCTGTCCCACGCATTGACTTTATAAATTATTCCTGTAAATGCGTCATCGTTGTTCATATCAGTGCAACTGAACGGATGTTGAATTTCTGAATAACGTGTGTCATTGTATGTTGTGTGTTAGAAGCGGTTTTGTGTTTCAAATTCAAATATTATACCTACATATGCACGCGATTCGTAACGGAAATATCGCGTGATGTATAGAGACATGAAAAATTCGCGTTGTTTTCTGACAGTTGACTAGACTCCAAGTGACTATAGACTCGTTCGACGTCTCCCGCTGGCCGATATCGTCGTGACTTGCCGCAGAGAATGCTTACATGGTAGAGAGGCCAATCTCTGTAAAAACGTAACACACGTAGATGACAACACATAAAAGTTCGTGGCCAATTAAATAGCAGATTATGCTCTGTTATGTATAGGAAAGTTGAGTTTAGTCTGCTACCAAATGATAACGCGAATTTTGCATGTCTCTTGACTGATGTATAAATTGAGCACAGAGACCCCTTATTATATAGATATTAAATCGCAGGTATTTATTATATAGATTATGGAAATTGCTGGACATCCGTGTTTTAAATTAGTGGAGGGGCCGCGGTGGCCGAGAGGTCAGACCTCTCGCCTCCCACCAAGGCGATCCGGGTTCGACTTCCGGCGGGGTCGGTCCTTGTATTTTTGCATGTGGGAATCGTGCCGGACGATGCCGCTGGTCGGCGGGTTTTCTCGAGGATCTCCCGTTTTCCCCGCCCATTCATTCCGGCGCTGCTCCATTCCCACATCGTGTCATCCCTCACCAGCGCTGGGGACCTCGATGTTAAACGCTGACCAAAATCTCTCACTCTCTCACTTTAAATGAGTGGACATATTTCAGAACAGTGCAATACAGATGTAAACATTGAATATGCCTTTGTAAATAAAAGCATGTGTCGATGTTTACGTTCACATGTGGCGAAAATATATAAACTTGCTTAAAATAACAGTGAAACATATTTTTTGAGTGATTTTCTTTATCCCGAAAAAAAAGTATTCTACCACAGGTGACAGTTAAAGGAGGTGTAGAGGCATGCGTAAAACAATTGTACGTGCATTCCGTGTCATCTATTACGCCGCTATAATCGACTCCCCATAGCCGGTTGGCTAAAACATCATCTGTGGAGTTTCCTTGCAAGTTGGCTCTCTTCCCTGTTCGCAAAAATACCTCTGGAAGTCGCAGTCATTAACTCTCGCCAAAATTTGTTTCTTTCCACCACGTGCACTGGAAGCTTTTCATTTGCCCTAACGGACAGATCATTACCGGAAAGTAATGTCGCCTTTAAAAGGAACACTATGTATAAATTTTGCAGTCGCTGTTTCTGGTGACCTGGAATACTAACTCTAAGGCAGTGTTGTTAAAGTATACTTCCAAATTAAGCAATTTAATGTTAGAGGTGAGGTCATTTAATGTTCTCTAAAATATTTTTAATAAACGTGTTGTGATTTTCTGTTAACATATTGAGGTTGGTTGAAGACAAAGCGTTTTAATTTTGCGTGTTTTAAATTTGTCGTGAAAGTGAATACAGCGACAGTAATGCCACCCTATAAATGACGATTATAATTAAATTTTGTAATTCAAATAATAACGTAGTAAGGAGCAACAAAACTCTAAATTGTGCCTAAAGAATTAAATATCAAGATTTTTTTTTAATTTTAAGATTTTACTCGTCAAACGTGTTTTCCTGGTAGCACTGCTCCGTCGGTATTCACGTTACGGATAAATTAAAAACACATTTATTGGACTTATTTCTGGTGGGTTATCTCCTCATACAATTGAACAGTTTCGTGCAGAATCATCTGTGTAGTCTAGATTTAAGTAAATAAATGCTATACATTTATTCTGTTTTTTTTTACAATCGTCTTCAAAATAACTCTATGAGCGAAATAATAAGCTTCATCTTTGGTGTTCTTATTTTTGGTATTGAAGGGCTGTGACAATTATAGAAAGCAGCCATGGCTTGTATTATGGAACTATCCAATAATTAGCTTCATTGATGTCAGATAACCGGAAAGAACCGAATAGTTAATGCACTAGCGGAAATAGTAGTTTTACTTCTGTACTCTGAGCTGGTCTACAGTTTGGAAGTAAATGCAAATGTGTCCGGGGTTCTCAAAAGGGTCTACTATGACATTTTCTCTTGTAGGTTGCTTCGTTTGGTTTTTATTAACATCCCTTATATCGGAGGCCGTTCAACCTCTTACGTGTTGACTTCATGAACGAGGGAAGAAAAGTTAAGATTTACCGCATTCACAAACCAGAAAACCAAGTGGTATTTTACACCAGACAACAGAAAACGACTTTAAATTCTAAATGTACTAATACTTACCTTTTTGGACAAACATCAGTAAAAATACAAGATTTTCCTCGCGAAGTTATTTGTTTGTAAAGTAATTAGAAATATGTTGAAATAAAAACTTAAGATATCTTTATATTACACCATGGGATGGTCGTAAATGTAAAGCAAATCACAGTTATGGTAGGTATGAAGCTGGAATAATGCGAAGGAACAATTATGTTTTTATAAAAGGCGTTCTCGTTAAGTCATTCCCGGATGTGTGGAGGAAAGTGACCATACTTCATAACACTGGTATACATACACTCACCCTGTATTACGGTCGTACAAGTACACTTGCTCGTGGAACAGACTATACCAAGTGCTAAGAAAGGCCTTCAGGGCAACGCGTCTCGCAATTAATGCCCTCCCCGCCCGACAGGTGCGCGACTGGTATGCGCGCGCAACAGCGACACAAGTGTCACGCCCCATGGGCCATGATTAATCACCCTCCCTCCTGAACTACACAGAGGGCATCTTCGTGCAGCTGTGCCACGCAGAGGAAGTTTAGCTAGCCACGTATCCGGCATGTTTCAATGAGTAACGAAGTAAAGTATTACGTATGTATGTATAACGTGTGCCGTGTATTTGTTTTATATATAGGTGTCCGAAAATGACGATACCGTAAAAAGATTCCGACGTAGCACCATGATATCATGGAGAAACTCTGTTTATACAAAAATTGCTTGGAATACCCTTAAAAAACTTCAAGCATTGCAATTGAATCAACCTAACACATAGCTGCACGACTGTTGATACACCGGCTCACTTTCATTCACAAAAAAAAGGTACACTCATTTTCGGACAAAATTGATGCATATGTGTCGACCAATTTTAATTAAAACACGTGTATTTAATTATTAAAGCAAGTGTCCTTTACCTTGGTATTAAAGGTTCTGAAAATATAACATTCGTAATTTTGTATTTGTACCAAACGTTTCTAAACTATTGTGTATTAAAAAAAAAAACTTTATATCCTCTAATAATACATTTTATTTTACTTCGGCGTTGTCGATTAGTGGAATTAAATAGTTCGCAGCGAAACGAAAAGCACTGGTCTTCTTCACAATACATTTGTGATGACACAGAAAACGTTTTTTTTTAATTTTTTTTTATTTTAAGTTGAATACAAGGAAACCTTGTAAGACTATTTTGACAAATAAAAAACATAAGTTTGTTCTCTGTGTCAACATAAATGTTTGAAAAAATGCATTATAATTATTTAACATTAATGAAATGAAATTTTCCGGTAACAAATGTCAGGCCCTACTTACAAAAATTTTTACATTTTAGAAAACTTTTATTTCGTCTTAACTCATAAGAAATCATAACAACATATAATAGCATTTATCAGTGGTGCGCAGTTTGTTTTTATTTTGACAGTCCACTTTTTACAGAATTCTTTGATTTTATTAAATTTATTTAACTATTTAATGTTTGGTGATTTACGAATGTTTTCCTTGCCAGCACAATTATGTAATAACTAGCAGTGCGCGCACGACATTGCTCGCATTGTGTTACTCATAACAGAAAATACTGTATTTACTTAAATTGAAAAACCTATTTGTACATTATATAGGAAGTTCATTCATCAAGTGTAAGAGTGACAAAGCTGCTAGTCGAGTTAACTTTGCAATATCATAAGTAGCAATAGCTGTCTGCGCGAAAAGCCTCCCACTAACAGCGACTTCGCATGGACATTACTTATAGTCACACCATTGATGACGTTGTGAGATAATTACAGAATGTTAAATGTGAGAGTTTAATAAAATGAAATATACAATTTACGTGGCATAAAGACTGGTTTCTCCCGAGAACAACCATTGGTGATGGTGCCCTCAATAGCACATTTGTTTTTCAAAACATTCACTTGAAGTTATGTGCCATTAGGCAGATTCGACGGGATAATATTTTGCAGAAATATAAACTTATTTGGTGCCCCAGCCTTGAGGTTTGTATTACGGTATGTGTGAGATGACGCTGTCGAGTAACTTTAGCAGATAGTACACTGCATTATACATGTTTACCACTTTTAAACGACTTTATCCAAATTGCACTAATTTAGTTTGTCTTGCAGTTTTTGTTTGTCAGAATTGCACATTTGTACAGCTTTAACGGTATTTTAGCTAAGAACCTTCGAAAAATAGGCGGATCTACAGACAGCTGCGCCACGTAACGTTGACATTATAAATAACTATCTGGCTGGCTGCGGCTTAGTCCGCGTGAAATTATGTAATTTGGACAGTAACTCTGGATAAAATATGTGATGAAGGTATTTAACAGCTAGCGTATTCAATAACAGTGAACTATAAATTGTCTTAGCTCAGTGCAAAGAGCGCGCGCAATATGCTCGTATGATGTCATAGTAATTTCCATCGCAAAGTCTTTCACGGGACACGAACCCATAGCCGCACTTCTCCTACACTACAAACTTTATACAATACCTGAGTGAATGCTTAAAGGCAGGCCGTGATAATTCTTTCGTATGTACAGGCTACAGTCCAAAGAGGTTTTATTTATGAGTAGGTTGGCAATACGAAACAATTGTTGAATTATTTATCCGAGATCATTCCCTTTTCTAGGGAGACTGTAACATTTTACTCCTTTTCACGTCCTTAATTTTCGAATTTCATAAAATCCTGAATTTGACTTGCAGATATTTACGTAAGCTTCATTCTTATTAAAAATCATCTCGATATCTCAACGATATAAGCAGTACAGATGATTATTTGAAAACAGCTTTCAAGGATGAATTTCGAAAAATCTTGAAATCACTTTTTTGATATTCAGGTAATATTTTTTTAAAGCAAAAACAATTTCAATATTTCCACTGGTTTAGAAGATATGTGTGATTAATCAAAAACACGTATTATTTTTTTAAGAACTTTCAAGTACGAATTTCGAAAAATTCTAAAAATACTTTTTAGATATTTACTTAATCATAATTTTAAAGGAAAAATCACCTCACTCCCTTAAATGGTTTAGAAGAAATCACTGATTAATGTAAATCACATTTTGCGGCGTTTCACCACCTCAATTTTCGAATTTCGCAAAATCGAAAAATTCACAAATAAGCATTTCCTTGAGCAATTTTATGAAGTTAGAAAAATTACGATAGCTTTCCCGATTAATGAGATATCAGGGATTCTTAGAAAACACATTCCACCACTTTTCACTCCCTTAATTATTGAATTTCGAAAAATCCATTCTTAATTGGTACCTACGGGCCAAGGGAAGCTTCCCTCAACATTTCACGGTTCTATGTCCAGCGACTTGGGCTGTGCGTTGATGAGTGAGTGAGTGTGTCAGTCAGGACGCTTCTTTTTATTTATTAAGATTTCTTAGATTTATAGAGGTTGTACAACAACGATAGAACTGTTGATTAGAACGAAACTCCGGTATAACTTATTTCTCGCAGCTCGTAATTGATTTTCGGATAGTCTGCCTTGAAAGTGTATAAACTAAGTTTTCTTCTTAATAATTAAGTTATCGTATTATGTAAAATAACTTGCAATACTTTTAATAAGTGCTGATAGAGGTACCATTCTGTCGCGAACATCACCTCAATATCTTCACGGTTCGAAAAGTATCATCGGCTGATAGAAAACAAATGTTATGCCTTTTCGCTCCTTTAGGTGTCAAATTTCGAAAAATCGTAATATCACATCGTAAATATTTGTTCAAGTATCCTAGCGACAATAGCTCGTTCAGTCGAAGAAAAATCGACCATTCCTTAAAAATCACATAAACTCCTTTACAGTAATGAAAGTTTGAATTATGACAATCTTAAAACCTTTTGACGGCCACTTACCTAACCATCTGCCTCAGGCAAGAACAAATTGAATATCAATGTATTCGATATATTATATTCAAGATTTAGAGTCTATCTAATACACATTCCAGGCCTTTTTCACTTCCTAAGAGACTGAATATCGAAATACTATTCAATCACATTTTAGACTTCTTTACTGGTGTCTCTTGGACTTGAAAATACAACAATAGCCCGTTGGGTTCACGATATAACGACGATTAATTAAAAACACATTTCATCAATTTTCACCCCTTTTCATCTCCTTAGGTGAGGGATTCCAAAATTTCCTGTAGTTAATTTTCAGGTATTTTGATAAATAATATACAAAAATCACGTTGCTATATAGTAATCCATTGAATCAATATATATCGATTATGAATCGTAAAAAACATTTTAACTTTTTTGTTACCTCTTTGTGGCCGAATTTGGATATTGTATTGGTTCTGGGATATTCACAAAACCATTAATCTAAAACAAAGAGCACTTCGATATCTCGATTGGGTCGATAGATATGTATGAATAATTGGTAACACATTTCACGTAATTTCTTCCCCTTAAGTACAGAATTTCGAAACGTCTTGGAGTCCTGTCATAGACATTTGTATACGTAACCAATTCAAGTAAAAATCACGACGATATACAGTTCTGATTCAGTGATATTGACTATTCACAATAAACACATTTTTGCCCCGTCTTACAGCTTGGGAATCGAATTTCAAAATATTCAAAAACTGCTTTTGGATATTTACGTAATCAAAATTTTGAAGTGAATTGCAACTCTCTATCCCGTATGATTCGATAGATATCGATAGTTAATCGGAAACACTTTTTAAGGTATATTCACCCCCTTAAATGTTGAATTTCTAAAAAGCATTAAGTTTGTTTATATGCATTTTTATGTGTGGCATATTAAAGTATAAATCTCGATGATAGACCGTCAGTTTCGAGCTCTATCGACGTTACTTCAGAAATGCATTTCACCCTTTTTCACACCCCTAGAGGTTGAATTTCAAAAAATCCTATCTTAGTGCTCGCCTACGGAATATGCGGACATGATGTTATTGTATGGCGAAGCTCGGTGCAATGGCAGGGCTGCTCGTCAGCTCTATGCGAAGCGTTATTCACGCCGCCGTACACCTTCGCACTCACTGTTTGCTATTGTGTACCAGCGGGCAACTGAAACGGGTACATTTACCCCCAGCAGGGCCAAATGTGGTGCTCCACGGCGGCGCCGTACACCTGAGTTTGATGATGTTCTCAATTTAGTGGAAGAGTATGCGACGCCGAGTACCAGACGGATGGCAGGTAGACTATCAGATTTCATGTACACTCAACACCCCGCACGTTTATTAACTATCAATGTTTACACGTTTTACAATGTTCGGTGTGCAGGTAGACTGAATGTGGATCACACAGCTGTCTGGCGTGTTCTACATGAGCAGCACCTACAGGCTATGCAGCCAAATGATTTTGGACCACGAGCGTTGTTACATCGTTGTTTGGATGAGCCCAACTTTCCACGGCGGATCCTATTCACTGATGAAACCCACATCATCAGGGAAGTAGTTCACAATACTCACAACAGTCACGTGTTGACTGATGATAACCAGCACTTTGCGCGCCCTCCATGGGTTTCAACACCGGTACGGTCTCAATATTTGGCAGAGTTACTTGACGGGCGTGTAATTGGGCTATACCTTCTTCCACAAACGCTTACGGGTGACGTGTACTTACGGTTCCTTGAAGATGTATTCCTAGATTTCTTGGAGGATGAGCCACTGCATGTGCATCAAAACATGTGGTTTCAACACGATGGCGCACCAGCTCATTTTGCACTTGCGGTCCGACGTCGTTTGGACCAACGAATTAGGCTACAGTGGATAGGTCGTACTGAACCGATTGCTTGGCCTCCACGTTCTCCCGACTTGACCCCGCTAGACTATTTCCTGTGGGGTCACATGAAATGCGTGATTTATGAGACCCCTGTGGAAGCCGTGGAAGACCTACTACCACATATGATGGCTGCAACGGATGTTGGAGGACCATAAATTGGTGATCGAGTATACCACAACATGATACGGAGGTACCGCGTTTGTGCTGAAGTCAGTGGTCGTTAAATCGAGCCCCTTTCGTTACTGGTTCCAGACGACAGGCAGCAGGACTCGGGGAGAGCAATGTTTGTTGTAGTATTTCTCGTGTTGCGGCAAAACGTTACGTTTCCGAACATGAGTTTCTATGCTAAACGTATTCGTCTTGGTCTCCACTACAAGTCCTCAAAGTCTGTAAGGGTAATTTTGCCACATATCGGGATTGGAGATACTGGTTTATCGCGGATAATCTAACAATTAACAGCGCTCAAATTTCTACTGTTCACATTATGAATTGTCATGTTCACATCTGACTGAGCAGAAGCCGAAAATGGTGCACCCCTACTGAACAGTTTGTGAATATTCTGTAAAGAGACAAACCGTACCACACAACAATCAGAGCATCTGACAAGGCGCAGGATACTACACTGATTTGCGAAAGACTCTTGCGCTTGAGATTGTCACGACTTTCTGGCACATGCAATTATTATGAAAATGCCCAAATATTTGAAATCTTATGAAGCAGCCAGTGACCGATCTGTCACTACATCATGGACAGCGAAACTATTGTTCGCAGCGCACATACGAGGCAGATATACCTAGATATATGGAATGTACAGAACATTGCGGTGCTTGAAATGTGGGTCAGCACTTTCTACAGACCACGGTCGTAGAAGAACAGGTCTGGACACTCGCCTATCTAACAATGTATTTTGCTTGACCCCCTTGTTGTTTGGCCGTAGTTCGTCAAGTTACCGAGAATGTCGTACTTTTTGGCGCTGTTTTCCGGGCGGTCGGACTCAAACTCCATCCACTTTTTTCCATTGTTGAATTTATAAAGGAAATAAAGATTGCTGGAGCCTTTTCTTAAATTTGTGAGCGAAAAAAGGATTTCATAAATTGATAAAAAATACGTTTCGATAAATTGTTTATCTTAGCAGAAAGGAAGTGGGCGGAGTTTAGTCCGACCGTCGTAACATCAGCGCCAATAAAACACAATATTCTCGGTAACTTGGTGAACTACAGCCAAACAACAAGGGGGTCAAGTTTCCAGGCGAGTGTCCAGACCTGTTCTTCTACGACCGTGCTACAGACACATTTGAACAACTAGTACCTCAGTAAGAATAATTTTTTTCCCTACTAATTGTACAGTAAATGTCCAACGGTTATGATTATTAACAACGTTTAAAATGTCCTTATTTTGAATTCCACTAATCTTTATTTTGGAACATATTTTTTCGTTAAGGTGTTTTTAACACATATTCAGTCATTGCATATTTTGATGGTAATAAATTACTGTAATAAACATATTTTTTTGTTTGAACATTTACTCTCTTCGAGTTTTTATGTAACTTTTTAAATATTATAATTAATGAAAGTGCTGTAAAAATTAATTTCGATCCTGATCCAACACCGTTGTAGTACTCTATGCTACCAGAAAACAGGTAGGGCAAAAAAAAAAAAAAAAAAAAAAGGAAAATAAAGCAAAGATGGCTGAAGTTAGAGCACACATATAAAGTAAAATAATAATACAAAATACATGTCACATTGAACTATGCCCGATAAAAAAGAAAGTAAAAGTTGTATCTTGGAAAGGAAACCAAACTAAATAACTAACATAATTGAGAAGACTCAGAATAACCCAAAACTGTGAGTGAGAAATTTTGATAATCGCTTTACATCGAGATCTCCAGCGCTGGTGAGGGGTGGCACGTTTTGAACAAGGAACAGCGTCGAAATGAGGGGGCGGGGGAAACACGAGATCCCCGAGAAAACCCGCCGATCAAAGCCATCGTCCGGCACGAATCACACATTCGAAAATCCGGGGGCCGAACCCGCCGGGAATTGAACCCAGATCACTCTTGGTGGGAGACGAATGGTCTGACCATTCGGCCACTGCGGCCCCTAACCCAAAGGAATAAGCACAGAGAATTACTGGGGCAAAGACCAGAAAACACACAACATAAGTTGACAAATTCTAGGAATACAGTGAGAATGTGCACAATGGTGTTAACAAACGTAATTCAATTACTATAAAAATTAGAATGTTCATTAAGTGACTATTTAGTTGTTCCATTGCTAACAAAAGAGATTACGATATTCCTAATTTTTAATTAAGTAGAGTGCGCGCAGCTTGCTGCAGTAGAGTCTACGTTCAGTAGGGGAAAATATTATCTTAATTTAATACTTTAACTTAAAGTTTCAACATAAATTTTGCATTATTGAGAAACTATTTAACCGATCGAAGTTTTAAAGTAGTTTCTATATTGTTTAGTATTGTAAAATAGTACATTTCATTTATCTTAATTTAGTTTTGTAGATTAATTTCGTAATTTCGAGTAAAATCATCAAATTAATTCGATACTAATTATTATCAAAAATGTTTGTAACACAGGTTTACTACATTTAACACGGCCACATGTCTCATTGTGAATTATAAAACAACTTTTGTTCTATCTTTTGCAAAATAAATAAAACTGAAAGTGACCTTCTGATTAATTTTTTTATGAAAATGTTTTTTAGCAGTCACCAAAAGTTACGACAAAACTATATATATATATATATATATATATATATATATATATATATATATATATATATATATATACATATACATTTTAATTTATTCGAAACATTGATGCACACCGTTCAGGTTCTGGAATTATTATGCTCAAATACTAACTTGTTTCCGAAAGAAAAACGTTAATATATTTAAAAAAAAGAAAGTTTTAAGTACTAGTGTTATCTAGGATTATTGTGTATATTTCAAATGAACATACAAATATATCACGTATGTACGTAATTTATACCCTAGATGAGATCTGCATGCTCTGATATATTTTATTTCTTATGACAGGAATTTATTCCAACAAAGATTTCAAAATACTGCTACGTTACTGCTGTAAAAGAAAATTTTTGTTCAATTATGTAGTACTGGTAACAAAAAATTATGTTAGGATCAAATCAGCTGATTAGTTTACATCGTCTTAGGACCTGTATTATGACCTCTAGTTACATCTTTAGTTAAATGGTAGCTCTCGGTCAGAGTAAAAAAGTGTGTTATGACTCGTAGGTAATGCTAACTGGAACTCTTAGCTACTAGTCAAGTTAACTGCCGCTTGATGTGATAGCTACACACTTATACATTAGTTAAGCTTCGGAAATGGTGACCATGTCTTGTTTTCGTCGTAATTGTTTAGCAGTTTTGTGGTTATTGTTTCCATATTGTGAAGTAGATATAGATCAATACATGTTTAAGAGTGATAGAAATGACGAACACTTAGAAAATATACTGGTTAATATGCATAATTGATTTGTGAATTTCGTGTACATTTCGTTTTGTATGTATGGTAGTTAAGCCTATTGTTTAATAGCTTACTATACATGTGGCTTTTTGTCTTTTAGGGAATCGTAGGTAAAATTGCCGGTTATAAACAATTCAGTACTTACGTTATGCTGTAAATATGCATGGCAATTTTAGAACTATGCATGGTCACAGATTTAACATAGCCTAGTCAATTGGCAAGTTCAATGTTCACTAAGGTAGGTTAGGTGTGATATGTGTATACAACAAACAAATTATGTCAGGTAAGAAACAGTGCATTAAATGTTTCGCGAAGGACATTAAACTAAATGTTTAACCCTCCAATTTTACGAAAATAAAGATAATCCTACCAAATTCACTCTTAAATCAAATGTAATGTGGAGTCAAAACGAGTCGGCAGAATATGTGATATTAATAAATACCCTCTCCAAGCAAGGAAATTAGTGGGAATATTTATTTCACAATTTTCTATATATACTGAAGCAGGTATTTTTTCGCTATTTATTTACGTCAACACTAGAATAAAACATGTTTAGCACATACATATAACAGTGGTAAAAGTTAACATTGCATGTCACATCAAACTAAGTCAGCCTTGCAATACAACATAAATAATAGTCCTAGAAAATAATACTTTTTATTGC
This sequence comes from Medauroidea extradentata, assembly GCA_003012365.1. Taxonomy (NCBI): domain Eukaryota; kingdom Metazoa; phylum Arthropoda; class Insecta; order Phasmatodea; family Phasmatidae; genus Medauroidea; species Medauroidea extradentata. Next base: position 33,084 of record PNEQ01093083.1, on the reverse strand, counting down.
CAACTCCCAAAATACCAAACCAGAACCTTCGTATAGTTATCTCGGAGATAACTTAACTATGGAAACTTTCATAATACAGGCGGACTGATCTATTAGTTAGCTTAACTAGAAGATAGCTATTTCACATATTTTACTAGTGGTCGTAATACAGGCCCATAGTTAGATGAGTATACTTTATTAACTTTGTTTTAAAAAGCATTTACTTTTTTTGTTGCTACAAAAATTACACAGACAAAATAAAATTTTTGTAGAAAAATTCACCTAAAAGCAGAAATTATATTGTATAAAATATATTCTTTCGCGTATAGCAAAGGTTACTAACAGCAAAATAAACAGCATGAGAAAAGAATTTTCTCCTCCGGAAACAGACCTAAAACTTGATTTACGGGGAATTGTATAGTCTATGATAACGAGCAAGGCACTATAGTGTTTCCACATGAACCTATTCAACTTTGCTCTACATTACGTGTGTGAAAATGGCTTGCAATTCACTCGTTTGTGATCATGATCTGATGGTATACTTTACCTTAGAGAATGTTGCTGACGATAACTTATTGCCACTTATTTTTTTTGGCTAATATAACTTTGCACAATCTTGTAACATATCAATATGCAACGCTGCTTGATTGTTATTAGATACCATGCATTTTCGTGAAGGCACCGATAATTTGACTGTGCCATACAATTAGGGTGATGTTACTCCAGAAACCACACATCTGTGATGTGCGGGTTTAATCTCCAGACGCGGAGCATTGAAAACATACAATGGTAGACAATAAAGAAGAACTGCACTTTTTGCAGCCTGCTTTTCACCAAAAATCAACAGCTCTTCGAACACTGCTCGCTCTGTGGTTTTACAGTGGTTGAAAAGAATCAGTTTGTTTTGCAATAGCAAGTGAAATGTGTTGGGTGTCTCTTGAGGGTGTGGTTCCCCTCAGTTTTCAATGTTTTTATTTATTTTTATACTTGTACCAGATTTTTTTCTTATTTTGGACATAAATTAGGAAACTTTTGTATCTCTCATAGTTTTTGCGTAATGAGTCGTAAACGTCAAAATATGGAGTTTACGGTATTAAGTACGCCACTAAAACCAACTGGCATACCAAACCGACAAAATTCACATTGTTTAACAATGTTGTAGGCTATGCTTTGACATATATAAAAACGAAAAATAAAATATTTTTGTATTTAATAAAAAATTCTGAATTTTGAAATGAAAATTAATTTTTTTAGATATACAGTAAATATATTTTTTGGTTTTTATATATCTCAAATCATAGCCTACAATAATGTTATAAAGTGTGAATTTTTTCAGTTTGGTATGCAAGTTGGTCTTAATGGCTTACTTAAAATCCAAATTTTGACGTTTACGACTCATTATGCCAAAACTATGAGAGAACCAAAAATTTCCTAAGAGAAAGATTTAATCACAATTTTTTGTATAAAATAAGAAAAAAATATCTGGTACAAATATAAAAATAATAAAAGACGTCGAAATCTAACGTGAAACGCGCCCTTAAGGGCGCTACATACCTCAGATCACTGGCGGCAGCAAGGATATAATTTACGTGTAAAATTATATTCGATGGGGCTCAGACTCGTTTTATGATGTCTCTTCTGGACAGAAACCATTTTCTGCATCGAGAAAAGGAAAATATTGCTAAATGAACAAAATTGCAGGGTAAAATATTGCGAATAGTCGTTTTCGAGGGTTTTCAGTGTGCAAGCATGAAACGTAGCTAGAATATTGATGGTTAGTTTCACATAAAATTTGTTATTCAAAAACTAGCAAATTTTATTTTAACTGATGTTTCTTCCCCTTAAGTGGAATGGAGCTTGCCGCAGTGAATTCTCGCAACTTTGTCAAAAAATTTATTTTTTCACTTATTATCAAACATCAGAGCAAGAAAATCCGTTGATGATACTTCTGCACACCGTATCACATTATGACATATTCGCAGACTTTCTTATTTTTGGAGCACTGAATGAAGATCGAAACAATGTTTTTTTTGTCTATTCTGCTGTTAGTGCTCCAAAATAAGAATTTCTGTCAATATATCATAATATCAGATAGTGTGAGAATGTTTTTTCTACGGACTGTCGACAGATGATATTCGATAATAAGCGAGGGAAAAAATTGTTTAAGAAAATTTTTGATTCATGGCTTTGGCGGGTTATGAAGCTGTGTTGGAGTAAAGGGATATCACTGAAAAAACACACTCACTAGTACCACAGTCCGGCACGATTGTTGCATGCGAGTATCCGGGTTGACCAAACCAAGCTTTGTTCGTTTTTTTGAGAGGCGAGCGCTCTAGCTGCTGATCATACCGTGATCTGTCTACAGAGTTGCAACATTTATGAGATAAACATCCCGGTTATTCACACAGATGCAATAAGTAATATAGTATTGGCTTGATGCTGGCGTGTGAAAGCAAGGGGTGTCTCCGTCTATTGTTAGTGTATGTCGATATGTGAAGAAAAAGTTTTGGCCGTCACAGAATGGCGACCACATGTAAATTAATCACAATACAGTAATTTCGTAACGATGTCACTGACCCAATCACAATCAACTTTGTTTGGCACATATTTTATATGAATTATACTCTTGAGATAGTTTGCATCAACACAAGTTTCCGTTGCCTCAAAAACCTCAGCACCGTGATGTGACGCCCTAATAGGCCGCATCAGCTCGCTAACTCCTGATTCTTCTTACCTCCATGTGTGTAGTTGTTTGTAGTTGTTGGAACAATGCTCTGGTGGAAGGAAATGACGTACGAGGGAGACAGAGCAGGATAAGGAGACGGTAGATGTTGGTACACGCACCTGCTGCACCCAGAACCTCAGCCTCCTCGAGACAGGAGCAGAGTCCTCGCACAATCTGATTACTCTCTGGCTACAGGGTTGAACTGAGTAAAAGGAGGAGGGTGTGGGGTGGGAGGTAGGAAGTGTTTCTGCAGCCTTGCGCGATCCACCAACTCCTGGGAGACGTGTAATTCCCACTGAGATGAACTTGGTCTGGTTTCCGCGGGAAGGAATGGTGCAAGGGGGGATCCTAGCGCAGCGAGAGCCACCTTCCTTCCACTTAGTCTGTCTGATTAAGCATTGGTGCTGCCGAACCCAGCATTTCTCACGCACACACACACACACAAATATCCCTACCTTCTTCACCCTCCTTGTACATAGTTCCGTAATTAACGCCGACACAGCTAAGAATCAATTAAACTGCCTTCCAACCACCCCGTCCTCCAATTTTCCCCCAAGTCTTCGCGGAAATTAAATTTCCGTCCGCGCGCTCGCGTCGCCGCCCCGGCCAATCCGCGCGGCGGGTAAATCAGTTTGCGCAGTTGGTAACACTTCCTCTCGCTTCTTGCTGTCCGCCAAGGCGCCGATTTCTTATTTCGTTCGTCGCGTGGTCTGATGTCGCAGAGAACGCGACAAGCCTAGAGGAATTAAAAACTTTAAATTGAACTCAATTCCTACTACAGTATTTTCAATACAAACTTCATAAGTCAATTCAACTTTTCGTTTAGTAATGTAAATATTTATGCAATGTATAATACGGCAATACTCACTAAATGACTTGCATTAGCGCGACCAATAATTTTCTTGTTGACGAACAAGTAGGAACTTAGTTATATTTGAGACCACAGGTTCTTTATTTTACAACAATGCACAACAGTGCAAAAAACTTAAAAAAAAAAAAAAAAAAAAAAAAAAAAAAAAAAAAAAAAAAAAAAAAAAAAAAAAAAAAAAAAAAAAAAAAAAAAAAAAAAAAAAAAAAAAAAAAAACGAATAATCAAGGATTTGACGTAAATCATGCAACGCACAATTCTATGTCCGCGTTTTGCAAAATAAAACACCGTGTTCCACAAAAAAGTTTTTCTCTATTTTTGCTCATTTTTGTAATTAAATTGGTGATACTCGTGTGTGAAAAAATTTGGAAAAGAAAAAAAATTTGTACAGTCTATAAACCCCCCCCCCCCCCACAAAAAAAGTTCAAATTATGATAGGTATGCTACTGACAAAATGAATGAAAACTATAATACTTTTGAGTGCTTCAAATTCATTTTTTAACAACAGGGCATAGCCGTTAGTTGAAAAGATGGCGGAATGAAAAGGTTTGAAAATGGGCGAAAATCGATAAAACACCTTAGCCAATGAGGTCTGCTATTTTCACCAAATTCGATGATTCGATGTGTTAGCCCTATAAACCTGGCCCAGTCACAGTAACAACGGGTGAGCTATCCAATAGGTGACCACAACTCTTACAATGTTGGCTAATGTCTGATAGGACGCACAATTTTTTAATCTTTCAATGATGTACAGTATTATTTTTATTATATACAAGCTAACATGATATTTAGACAGTCAATAAAAATAATATTTGTATGCAAGAGATGTGATACTACATTTTTTTAAGTCCAGATGCTTCGTAATGGACGGAAGATACATTTAACGAAATCATTAATGAAGCCGAGACAGTTAAACTTTCAGATTCCAGTTGTCTATGCAATAACGAACAGACCATATTAGCTATATAAGATTATTTTTTAGTTCGCCAATTCCTGCTGTTACATAGTCCGTTTATGGAAACCCTGAACAAATTGTCGGTTTAATAATGCGAGAATTTTGAATTTGTAATCATGTAGTTTGGTCTAAAACCAATATACTTGAAGTTGAGAGATTTAATTGACCATTTGTAAGTATCAGTGTGGCATATTTGTTGTGGTTGATGATGGTGACGGACAGATAAATTTAATACATTTCATTCCAAAAATCCCGAGATGATTTGTTATAAACACTACTGCAAATTTACTGAACTTCGTGTTACTTAGCCTTCTAACTTCAATACCAGAATCAAGTTAATAATTTTAATGGTGATCTTATAGTCTATGTGATAAATTCGTCACTTATTGTTGCAACTACAAATGCCTGCTCTCAGTTGACAACCTAATTAAATTGGGCTACAAAGCCTTCCCAATTTGGCTTTACTTAAATATAGACTAAATTTAATTCCCAGTAAGTACTTAATTACAATTATAGAAAAACGTATTATTTCATCCACATACATAACCGTTATCAAAATATAATTCTGACATTAATGATATACTTCAGTGTATTACCCCTAATGATATATGGTTAATTTTTAGAGCGACAAATAATTATTCATAAATATTTATTTTGATATAAGGCACATGACTTCCAACGAATTGGCATTCTCTCTCAAAAAGCAACCAGTGTGTAAGATAATATTAGTGGACTTAAGGCTGAAGAAGTAAGTGTATCCGTTTTTCATGTAGCGAGTTATAATTTCTTATGTATGTACGTATTAGAGGAAATTAACTACTAATTAGGCTGCGAATCGCACACAGTTAATAATATTGTAAAAAGTTTAGTTAAAATGTATTGGTTGAATTTTGGGCTAATGAAGTTTAGTATTAATTAGGTTATATATTATTAGAATTTTTGCAATAACGTACAATGCAAATTGTTATGAAGAACGTACCGTACGGCGTTTTAACGAAATTGATGTTTTACTGAAATTAATAGTATGTTTAAAATGTCATAGATATGGTGTAATTTTGACACTTATAAACAATATCTCTAAAATATCACAATTTCATCTCCAATTATATCACAATTTTATCGCCAATAATATCACAATTTTATCGCCAATGGATAACATTGGAATATGAAGATAATAGCACTGAAGGTAGGTAAGTAGGCTTCACGTCTCGTCGACAGCGATGTCATTATAGACGGTGAGACACAACTTCGTACAATGACAGGAGCTGGGAGAGGAGTCGGCCATGGCCTGTGTTAAGGCACCATCACAGCATTAGCCTGGAGTGACTTCGGAAAACCATGGAAAACCGATAACAAGATGGTAGGAGTAAGTGACTGAAGTCGGGTATGCTCGAAATCGAGTACAAAGTGATACAGTTGCTTTTTTTGGCTTAGCATTTGCACTGAAAATGTTATCGCTAACTACATGAGCGACTATGTTTCCAAGACTATAAATAGGCTACATTTGGCGTAGTTTATATTACCTTAATCAAATATAAAAAATTCCGCAATTTTAGCAACTTAGTCAACTATGTTTTGCTTAAAAATTGACAATTATTTTTTTTCTTAGAATTTCCCACTTTTTTGTTCACCTCTACACCAAAATATCTTGTATTATATTGTTATAGTTTGCATAGAACACATTTTTTAACCGCTTTAATTACAGAGTAATTACTTACAAAGAGAACATTTATTTTAATTTTATTGTCTCTACTTACTTTGTAAAACGTGTATGTCCACTTCTAGCTATGTCAATCGTAGGTTTCAAGAATAGTTACTTGTTCATTATTACTGTTCTAATTGGTATAAATGCATTTATATCCAGTCACTAATGCATTGCTGTTGAAGGCTTATTTCACCGTTACGTGGTACGTGGAGGCAATTATAGCAGTTATACTAGTTCAAATGCTTTATAGACTATCTATCCAAAGATATATTATTTCTGGATTATGCTATTTCATAACTTCATTAACAAACAAAATTAATTGAGCTCGTGTATATATTAACTAGATCGCAGTAATGAACAGAATCCATGGATGAGGTATAATTTTTCTACAAGGTTTACACTTTATAGCAAAGGCTACCATCAATAATACTTGCAAATTATTCCTTGGAAGTTTTGTCATGAAATATAAAAAATAATTTTTACCTGTTTTCGTTTACACTTGCACTTGTATCATTCTGTTTATTTTGCTTGCAGCATATATATGACTTAATAAAAACGTTTATTTATTGTAAGTGAAAAAGTGTAATAATTAATAAACTTTACAGCCATCTCGTTTTACAGTTTCAGTTACGTGGAGTAGAGAAATCATAAACTTATATATTGTGAAATAATTTAAAATATAGAGTATGTTTATCCTATAGTAAAGTACTCCTGTAGTTTGTGAAAAAATTTACCACCCCATGTAAATATAATTTAAAAGGAAGGAATATATTTAATAAAAATCTAAATGAAAGCACGGATTTGAGTGTAAGAAGGGCGTAGCTACGCTGTTGGTGTGGTCGGACTTCCACAACAGTACCAGGTTTATTCATCATCATTGCATTTTGGTGGAGGCACTGGGTAACTCGCACACATCTCTTACTCCCGAGGGATGAGTGATTACTGCCCCTCCCCAACAGCACTTGTATATGTATATATATCACTCACACTTTCCCCTTGTCTCTTTGCACCCCACAACCGAGCCCACACTCCATCTTAGCCCCTCGCGCCGGTGTACTACAAGCACTGTGCCCCTCCCTCTTCACATAGCCACTGCGTGCGCTTGCTTTGTGCTCAAGAACGAAAATGTCCGCAGTTGTGTGCGTTGTGAAAGCTTCGCTTTCCCTTCCTTCCTAAACCGCCCTCGTTTCCTGCAACAGACGCGAGTTTCCAACTCCCATGAAAGAACCTGCACTCCTCCTACCACCTATTAATCCTCGTTCTGGCAGCCTCTGAAGCAGCATAAAAATATACGGCAGGTTCGACTGAAACTCGCCTGGAAAGACATCCCTAGGTCTCCGTTTCCGGGATGAAGTTAACTCTGCCGCCGTACCTGTTATTCACGTTACCCTGCTTCTGTGTCTGCACTTTGCCATTGTGACGAGTCGTTAAAAATGTGCCGTTACTAAACAAACAATTATAAAGTAAACAACTATAAATAACATATACATTATTTTCAAATGAACTTTTAACTTCATTTCCTGGCATGGTACATTAATTTCCAAATTAAAATTTTTTAAAGTTAAATATGTTTTCCTAATGTGCGAGTTATTTTTAACATCTCAGTCTTCACATACTTTGTTCTCATCTTATAAACGTTAACCGTACGAAACGACAAAGTTTAATTTTTCAACTACTACGAAAACAAGGGATTGATGTCCCTAGCACGTTATGGGTAAATTTGTTTCACTAGACTACCATTTTAAAGAATAAGAACTTGTGGTGTGAAATGCTTAAAGAATGTATATTAGAATATTTTCTGTATACTTGCTGACTACCTTTTATCACAGGGACAGAAAGTTATCTGTACATCTCTGGTCAGCATATGGAATAAAAGTATATTTGACAAAGGCGGTGACGCTCCCAATAAACACTCCACGATTGAATCATTATTAGTTCTCAAAACTAATTTTATAACTAAACTCAAAATTGTTCAGTCTTTGAACAGTTTTCTGTTTTTCGTAAGCCTAAAAAATTATTTTTTATAAATTTTTAACTGCAGTCATTATTAGTAATCAGACAGAAAATAATTTTAATACTATTATATATTTATTAACATTTAACAACATTTTACACTATTCAGTATAAAAATATACATATCGGTTGTAAGATAATACATAAGGCAATTTGGTAACGTATGAATCAGAGTCCTTAACTCACAATACGGTCGGCGGGTTATCTCGGGGACCTATAGTTTTTCCTGCTCTTTCATTCCCGCACCGCTCACACTCACGCCACGTAAACTCTCATCATCGCTAAAGACCTATGTGTTATGTGCTGACCCAAATCTCTCCATTCATTCATTAAAATGTCGTAAATTTTGAAGACTATGAAACGCATAACCGCCCTTTCGAAGGGACACATGTCACGATATAATCTGCAATGCCTTGCGAAGTGTTAAGAAATTTCCTGAAGTCGTCCATTTTAATTCTGTGTATATCAGAAAAGTTGAGAGTAAAATATTAAGATTGCATGTAACTCATGAGTTGTATCTTGATGCGGTAAGTTATAGCAGGCCACTAAGTGAAACTTATAAATGGGTCAGGTCAAGTGTTTACTGTCGCATTGTTATATACGCTAGAAAATGGAGAAAAATGCAATATAAACATTGTCTCACAATAAACTATAACACATATAGTGTACTATATGAAGACACATTTTGGCACGTGTGTAAAGAGTTTCGTTATAAACCGCACGGCTTATTACGTAAAGAAAAAGAGTTCTAGCTGCGTCTGTTGAAGAAAGGATCAGTATTGAAAATAGACGATAGCCAATATAGATTCTAACCTTTCAACGTTATACATATAATACTGAAGCCTAGTAAAGAGTCAATTTTCCCTGCGATTTACCAGTTTATCTACGTAGAAGCAGTTCGCTACTTTGGTTAAGAGGGCGTGGTACATTAACATAATTCAACGCCAAAGCATTAATATATAACTGTAGGTTTCTTGAAGCCAATTTGCGAAGGTTAAACAATAGCAAACCTAGCCAATAGTTTTAGCCAATGTATTAAACAAAATTATTTCCAGTGTAACGAACTTCTGAGGCACTATCTCTGACGCCGGAACCTCGTGCATTTAGCTGCGGCGCAAGAGATCACGCGTAACGAATTAGTAATTCTGGGTAAATATTTACTAATAAAGTTGGAAAATGCCATTATCTAGGCTTGTCATTAAGAATTTGATCCATACTGGCTTCGAAAAAAGCGTAGAAATCAATTGATGTATTCAACATTTATTTATCTACAACGCACTCTTAAGCCAGTGTACTGCAAGAGAACAATTATACGGGAGCAACTGATAAATGCGTACTGAGAAGGTTTCGGCTGCCGGATCCGTAAGTCTGATTGGTTACTGTGTGTGAGCTGGGCACTCTAAACCTCAATCTGTGAGACTTTAGTGTTTACTTGTGGTTTTGCAACTTATTCTTGATTGTGCAATTTAAGAAACTCTGATTGTGAAAAACAGTTTGTCATCAGTGGGAATTTAATAATCTGCTGTATATTACCGATATTCCAGAAATTATGAGTGGATATTCACACTTGCTTTTTTTTCACTGACTTCATGACGTTACTTCGTCATTGAATCAGTGTTAAGGGGTATGGAAAGGCAAAGACGTCGAGCAAATAACTGGAAAACTTAATGGTCGTTAAAATCTGAACCACTCATTAAAATTCGATGAAACGTTTTTGCTGAGTATATATTTAAGTCTTTTATACAGCGCTAGACGATAGTATACATAGATTTCGAAAAAAATTAAAAACTATATTTTAGGAAAAAAAGGGCTTGCAGACACAAAATCCATAAAAATTAAAAACTTTATTTTTTACAGTTTTCATGTGATCATATAAAAGCCTATATAATAACCAAATTAAAAAAAAAAATTTCGCGATTTGATTTTAAAATAACATTAACATCCATAAAGTTCTGCGTGAGAGGTTAGATTTAAAGTGTGGACGATACTCTACAGTTCATGCACGAATGTAGTATTGTGCTGCCAAGACGATCCCGGTTAGATTCTCGACTAAGTGAATTCAGAATTTTGCATGAGTGAATCGCGGTGGGCGATGCCATTGGGTTAGTCAGAGGGTTTCCTCTTTGTGTAACAGTTTCCCTCTGTCCTTTGATTTCTGTACTTTCTCTGTCACATGTCTTCATTCTGTCTTATAATTACAGGTTCGGTAAATGTCTACGAGCGCCCAATCAGATGTTTGCCGTTGGGTAACCGTGCCATATTAAATATGAAATTTAAGCGGATGTGTAGGCTCAAACTTTAGACGTAGTTTATTTGTTTATAGCGTATTTGGGTGAGAATATTGCTTCGTAGATTGTGAGAAGGATCTATCCAAATTTAATGTTCCCCTTATACAGAAACACCGTTTGCAGGCAACATGCACACGCAGGCGTTGTGACCGGCGTGCAACATTATATCATAGAATAAATAAGTTAGTAACAGAAGCGAGATGACGTAGTTTTTGTTGCACTAGTTTTTCTTTGTACTGTCATGGAGTAGGAGCACGGTCGTAGAAGAACAGGTCTGGACACTCGCCCATCAATACATATTTTGCTTGACCCCTTGTTGTTTGGCTGTAGTTAGTCAAGTTACCGAGAATGCTGTACTTTTTGGCGCTGTAATCCGGGCTGTCGGACTCAAACTCCGCCCACTTTTTTCCATTGTTAACATTATAAATTAAATAAATATTTCAGGAGCCATGATATATATTGTGAGTGAAAGAAGTATTTCATAAATTGATAAAAAAAATACGTTTTGATAAATTGTTTATCAAAGTGGGAGGGAAGTGGGCGGAGTTTGAGCTCGACCGCCCGGATTACGGCGCCAAAATTTTATAGCATTATCGGTAACTTGGTGAACTGCAGCCAAACAACAAGGGGGTCAAGTTTCCAGGCGAGTGTCCAGACTTGTTCTTCTACAGTCGTGGCTAGTAATCTTTTAGTGGAAGATTTGTCTTGTATTATCTTTGGCATAGCAAGATTTCACATCTTAAAATATGTAGCTTAGTCGCTATCGGAATTGTCTGTATTATAGAAGAAAAATAATTGCAAATCCAAATAATGTACATGCAATTTAGTATTGGAACACAATTTCAACCATAAAATTGAGTTTTTAAATCGTTTACGTGTAGAAATATATTCCAACGATTCTAAAAATGTTTAGGGCAGGAAAGACTAGATTTTGTTCGAATGTATATTCTCTAACAAGGCGATCCCGGTTAGATTCTCGACTAAGTGAATTCAGAATTTTGCATGAGTGAATCGCGGTGGGCGATGACGTTGGGTTAGTCGGAGGGTTACCTCTTTGTGTAACAGTTTCCCTCTGTCCTTTGTTTTGTCTAGTTTCTCTGTCACATGTCTTCATTCTGTCTTATAATTATTACAGGTTCGGTAAATGTCTACGAGCGCCCAATCAGATGTAATACATCTGTATATATATATATATATATATATATATATATATATATATATATATACACACATACATACTATATTTTTTCAGACGACTAATACAACCGCTCCACAAACATTCCAATGCATTTAAGGATACCAAACATATATATATATATATATATATACAATGCCAGCTTACCATATTAGCGTGATTTTATATAAATAATTGTAAACATTGTAACATTTCCAGATGTCAACAAGGAAAATCTTCCACCAAATTATTACTAACGCTCAGCGACAAAAAGGGAATCACTTTCTCTTGCTGGTGAGCATAGGCAGTGCCAATACCTCTTCCTCTTAGACCGTGGTTACTGCTTATTTATTCTGTGATTATATCTAACAACAGTCTCCTTGCACGAACACGATTTACCTAGTGGGTAACTTGTGGTACACGCCCTCTGACGTCACACCGTAGGGGGAGAGTACTGTGGGACAGAAGCTTGTTTACAAACATGCTGATTTGTTGGTTGGTGATGGCAGAAATAAAAAATGTCGTGCACTCATAGACTTGCACGCAAGTGTAAAAAAATTGAGTTTCCTTTCGTGGTTAAGATACGCAAATGCATATGATCAACGTTTACCTGAAAAAAAAAAAACCGCAAATTTCCAACGAATAATCAACTTCCTTTACGTGCATCTCATCCTGGACATGTGAATCCAAACGCCTGTATGAATGTTATGTTCGTTTTCGGTATCCATGGAGATAGGAATTGTATCCCACGCCTGACTGGAACTCCGCTTCATTTCAAGTCGTCCGTTGATATACATTTCTCCTAGTAAAAATATTGATGTTCGGCAGTTTTAGGTTCCATTCCAGAGTTCACTAATTAAGGCACTTTTTAAGCACAAATATCATGGTCTGTTAGCCCTCCTACAAACGTACACAAGCAGTTATGCCAATTAAAAATAAAAAATACCTTTAAACGACGTGTAATATACTAATTACGTTAAAATAATACGATTAAGAGTATTTATAAATAAGTGTAAGAATGAGCTCTTCCAGAAATTTTATCTTACTGAAAAATGTTGCCGTATCTCACGTTTAATCACGTCCGCCTAGACTTAACACTACTGCAATACTAGCAAACACGAGGAATTTTATGTTACCATAATTTTCAAAAATGTGATCATTTTAAGATTTAACAGATCTAAATGGTGGCACACGTAAAAGATTGTATTTCAACTAGTTTTGAAAGAAAATATGTGTAATGAAAAGAAAACTATTTACTGTGGTTTAACTATATATTTACAATAAGACTATTGTGGAATTAATTAATGAAATAGTTAACTATGGAGAGCTGTGCTATTTCCGACTTTGTATTTTTTGCTAAGTTAAGTAAATCGATATTTTGCCATGGTAATACAATGTTTGAAAGAACAAAAACTACTGAAAAGTGAATTATAAACCAAAGAATTAAACAGGGATTTCTTAGTAGCTTATTAAAATTAATATCACAAGAGTAGCGTAAGACAGTTTGAGGAAACATTCAGTTATAAACAAGGTGGACGAACAATAGTAATTTGGCAAATTAATAATGATTCCTAGCAATCTGTTGACACTAATTTGTAATATATACTAACAACTTGAAGATACCAGAATATCAAAATTCATAATATATAAACTAAGGGGTCTAAAATGAAATATTAGTTGCAATATCCACCACGCAATAAGGTTGCAGGTGTTTAAAAAATGACGAAGGAAATAGGAGCAGAACTGAGTTGGATCACGTCTGTGTGTTTGTACAGCACCGGGAGAGCTTGTATCTGACATCACAGTAACTTCATACGAGTAAACAATACGCGCCACCGTCCACTGTGCTGACATGTAGGACACGCGCATGCACGTGGGTATATATGTTCTGGCATTAATTAGCTTTTATGATCAGAGCTTGCCTGTTCTCCGGCGAATGTGAACGAATTCCCTGCTTCGCCCACGCGACTGTGCTCATTTCGCATCAGCGGCGAAGCACTGTCGCACCCGTCATCAAACTGCGTGTTGTAGGCGTAACTGTTGAGTTTTTTTTTTTGTTCGGCTACACGTAGGCGAGGCACGTACAGGAATCTCACCCCTCCGTCCAACCCCTCCAACCCCTGGGTGATCCTATTCCTTCCCCTTCTCCATCCATACCTCATTCGAATGACAAGCACGGCCCTGCTATTTTTTTCCCATAGTTTTAGGAGAAAAAAAAGTATGTCTTCATTAAAATTCAAACAGAATCGTCAATGTTCGTTGTACGCCCTGGGGACCAATGAAAAATACCCCCTTGTTTCAATATCAGTGATTGCAACTGTAGGCTGTCGCATAGAACACGTAGCTGCATTGTAACGGTGATTTTGTGCCAGGAAGGGATGCTATTGTTGACAGTCTCGTGCGTATATAGAAGGTTAGCAGGGCTGTCGGTTATGGCGTTAGGACTATAAAGACTATGGCATGTAGTGACGAACATGAAGCCACTCACGTTGGCAGTATTGTTTGTTCGACATACTCTTATAAACAGAAAACAACGGTGAAATTAATGTTCAAACATGGTTGCATATGTTTCAACTCTGTTAAGTTACCATACTTAACGCAATAACTCATTCTCCAATGAGCAAAATGTATTTGTAAATCGAAAATTCGTTTTAACAGTATTTACTGTAAAAAATTTGAGTAAAATACATTGGTTCTATTCTATGGCACAACGTTTTAGGATCCTCATAATCACCGCGTTACCAGTCCTTCGTGAAACAACGGACTACCTCCGCGGTATCATACGTTTTTTTTACAAGGAATAAAAACAGCTTAGCAACCCCTTACTGGCAGCAAAAGATAAAGTAAGGAATATCATTGGTCGTATCATAAATGCATTAGTGATAAAGTGAAATAAACATTGGCTCAATAGGTGGATTATCATTTAAGTTTTTCTAACAAAATTTTCAAAAGGAGATGGTGATTTCTACTGAGAAACAGTGTACTTGTAATACCCTTCACTTAGTTAAAATAATAAAAACTATATTCAGTTTTGATGTCGGGACTACCTTTATTTACATTTTGTTCCGTGGAAGAAGCAAATTACATTCTTCTTCCTAAGGAATCCTTTCCTACTTCTAAGGAGCATTTAGTTGTTTTCGTAGAAACAGTACTGATAGACTTGATAACTCAACCGTATTGTTGCCTCAATTAAAAAAATAGTGATGATATAGTAAACAACACTTTGCTTTTAGTGTTTATATTAAAAAACTGCTTTCTTTACTTTACAAGAAGTTGGTCTATATGTTGGCTTGGCTTGCTGACTGTCCTTAAGATACAAACTCGTTTATAAGAATGACATTACAATAAAAATTCCACAATGAAACAAAGCGATAATATATATGTTAGTAAATATGATCCACGCGAAGAAACCTCAATGCAAGAAAAAACACCTGCGAAAACATTGTTTACGGTTGTTGCAATTACTATTATAATTTCTTCTATTAAAGAATATTTTTAGGTTACTACGGTACAGAATGTAAAAAACCTTGTACCTTACATCGTTGTCGGTTTATTGTAGCAGTAAGCTAAACTATAGATATAATTTTTTAAATGTGTATATAATTATATTATGAACGCATATTAGAATAACTCTACAAAATAGCATCACGAAATAATAACGTAAAGGGTGTGTAAATAAAAAATGCATGTTGACTTACATCTAATTCAGAACCTGTCGCAAAGTATTGTCATTATGAATTATTTGTTTCAGTAGATAACTTACTTCGTCTCTGTTATTGTTTAACTGTCATATTCAGTGAAATGTACCAGTAGCAGCGACATTTGCCTTGCACATGTTATTTTACAAGCCAAATATCTTAAGCCAGATTATATCTGTGGGAAAAAAACTGATTGATGTGTGTACAGCTTCAGCAGTAAATTTAAGTTCATATGAAGCATATAAACATTGAAAGAGAAATAAACCAGGAGCGAGTGTGTATTTTTGCAGTGGAAAAGGGCGAAAATTAAACTGTAGACTCCCTGAAAATTTTTTTCAGCGTCTTCCTCAAAATGTACCCAACTCAGTGGTGTTTTGTTACATTTCCTTTTGTTAATCAAACATACTGTAATGTCAAATGTTTCAAGCATATTGGAAAAACAAGTACTTGGGATGAATTTTCACAGTAAATATAATCTTGACGTAAACAATATTCAACAAATCTGAAATAGGGCTACTTTCCTTGCTGCGATATTGTTCATTTGGAAATTCACTGAATGTTAAGTTACACAAAATGCATTCTTGTGGAAGAGTTGATGGCTTTACACATTTAGTTTTTGGTAGAAGAGGAAAATTCATGACAACTATTTTACATTCTATGACAGTCGAAGTCATCATCCAGATACTGAGTAATATGCCATGCGCGTCATAAATTCCCTCTAATGTTTTTATGTAATGAACAAAGCAACGCTATAAGTGTTATATTAAGTCATATCACAGTTCCCAAAAGCAGTGCTGCTAATTTACTGTAAATGTTTTCAAGGCGCGTTATCTCCTTGGGTGGTGATCTTCCGATGGTAAACCATTCACGCACTTCTTTGGCATAAAAACCACTAGACACGCACAACATGAGAGTGAAGAGATAAAAAATTACGAATTATTTTCTCTATTCTAGTTGAGGAAACACTGGCGGTGAAGCATACCAGTTTGATTAATATCGTTGCCTTAATATAATCATGACTTCCGTGATTCCTACATACTTTAGTAAATTTTATTGGGTAATCCTTTAGCTACTTGACCGATAGACACCAATTAAAGAGATTTCTTAAAAATGAAATATCCAGTAGAACCTGATCATATCGGCAGAGGATGACGCCAGGTTTGCTTCGCTCGGTAATGCGGATGTTGGTTGAAGCACCACCATGTAGCACCCACGAAGCTCTTCGCACGTACAAAGGCACGTCCTCCAGCAGAAACGGAAGTCCCTGCTCGTGATACGCTTCGTTCTCTAGCGGAAAACTTATTAGTATTCTGACCTATGTTCATGTAACATTTCTTGCTCTTTATCATCTTAGGGATCACTTCCTGCAGTTTGTCTGCATAACTGAAAATCACAATGTGTACAGAGTCTCAAGTAATTCGTGGTTACGGACTGCACCATGCGACTTAATAATCAAAACTAAGCAGATAATACTTTTCAGTAAAAAGTCGTCAAATTCCATGGTTAACAAAAAATTTCACGGAAGTGGAAACATAGGGTAAGGTTGTTCAAATATATGGCTAAACCCCGTGGAAAAGTGACCAATGCTAAGCAGAATATACTCTGCATGTCCACAGTACCAGCAAAGTAGGGCAAGCTTGTACAACCACAACACCATTTTTCTTATAAAAATAGAGCTTGACGTTTTTTCAGCGAAGAGTATTTCCTGCTTAGTTTTTTTTTGCGTCAGATTCGCTTCGCACAGTCCTTACCAGTGAATTACCTGACACCCTGTGAATGCCAACATTTGAAATATTACGTATTTTAACACAGTAGAATTAACCCAATGCCATTCCCGCTTCTCTCTACAGGTAGGGAACCGGGATACGCCCAAGAACAATTGGTAAGGTCGCGCTAACCAAAAAGTTGACTACAGAAACAATCCTCGTTCCGCAGTTCATTCTGGCACCATTCCAACATCTCTCACTCCTCAGTGAGTTGGAAGAACTCTATAAACTCAGTGACCCAGTGATCCGGACTGTCCACTTCGTGCGCGTATATCCCTAGAGCCTCGTTGGAAGTGTTTTTTTGTTCACTACCTCAAACATTGGAGGGTGGCGGGAGGTATTTAGTCCAGGTATCCTCCAGCATTCTAAGTTAGCCTCCGCTACTACGAGTCTTAAGGTTGGTTCACAATTAAAAATATAGGCATAGAACATATAAAAGTAAACAATTGTGCACGACCAAACACCTTGTGCAAAATTAGTTCACAATTGAATACTCACTGTTATATTAAGCCAGTGGCATTTTTCCGACAAATCTCA
The DNA here is from genome assembly GCA_003012365.1 of Medauroidea extradentata. Lineage (NCBI taxonomy): Eukaryota > Metazoa > Arthropoda > Insecta > Phasmatodea > Phasmatidae > Medauroidea > Medauroidea extradentata. The sequence goes on along the minus strand of PNEQ01093083.1, from coordinate 15,376 downwards.
AATATTCATTGCTGTATAAAAGTCAACTGAAGGCCACTGAAACATATTTGAAGTGGAATCGTATCTGGTGGGGGAAGGAGATACAGAAACAATGTAAAGTGTATACCGTAAAACATTATTTGCAATATAAAATCGTAATTTTTAACATTAAATTTTCTTAATATTGCTTTGTTTTTTCTCGTGTATTTGTGGAGGTTAAACCAACATGGCATAAATTATCTTACTTCTTTGCTGTAATTGATTGCTGTCCTACGCGTACGCACAAGAAATGAAGTATTACATTTCCTACGTCAGCATCTCTATCTATGCACACGACCACTTTCTTGGTGTTGTGAATTGGTAGGTAAGAATACATAGAGATCAGGTCTTGTACGAATGACCTATGTTCTACGCTTTCTGTTATGTTATCAATTGTGAACCAAACTTTATCCTTCTACTGACCAAGCCATTAAAGGGAACGTCGTGATTCCAATCAGATAGATTGTATGGACAAACACGAAAAATATAATATTTTTTGACATCTGCAAAACATTTGGTAATATTCCACCTGGCATATATTTTTGTGCTCATAACAAAAACATATTTCTTTCACTAATAATATTTATGGTCACCACAAAGATGTTGTGAGCTAAGCACAAAATAATTTTGTGGGGAACCATTATTTAAAATTTTTCTTCGATGGTAATGAACCATTAACGTACCTAATTTAACGGTGCCATGAATCAACCAGCTACGCGCAAATTATATAAGAAAATACGTTAAATGGTTCTCAGTTTTGAAGCAGTCTTACAAGTAGTATTTCACTCCTTTAAAAGGCACTGTTAAACACCACCAGCTGGAGAAATGTAGGTTTACTCAGTAACACGATCAGGTTTTGTTCACCGCTAAGGTTCAGTTAAACGTATGCAAGCTATTTGGGGTATAAGAACATGGGAAATAAAAATGTTCATATTCTATACATAAAAAATGACTAAATATTACATCCGTCACACATTTTTAAAATTATTTCATATACGCAAGATACATTATTTGTTTCGGACTTCTTTCGTAATTTTTCTGAACAGCGTGTGTACAGTTTCACTTCATTGAAGTTTTGCTAATGGTTATCTACTCTTGGTTTATTGGTAGTTTTGTCTCCTAAAATCAGCTTACTCTGTTCTCAAGCAGGATTACAGGTAGTACATCGAGAGACTGCTTCCGTGGCTCATTTGACGCATAGGCCTATAAACTTTACCCGGTAACTGTTTGTAAATCCCTACCTGAACATTTTCCCTACCCACCCCTCCTTCCTGACTTTAAAAAACCAACTATCCTACACACGTGCTAGAGGCTCGAAAACGATGGAACTGCAACGGTGACCTAGAAGTGCACATACAATCCGCATCGTCATTACGAGCCAAGCGCTGAACACTGAAATGATGTGCAAGATTCTCGCCGATCTATTCTCACTATGGTACTAGCATAGTTCAACAATCGTCTAAATCTTAGTTCACACACATCCGGTTAGTACGCTTTGAAGTATGACAGTCTTAAATGGCAGTTTTTAGCTGTGATGGAGGGCTTCGAAACAGTGTTTCTATGTGCACGGTGTCTTAACAATGAGGTTCCTACCTAGTCCAAAGTATGTTTTATTATCATACGTTGACACAATGGGATAATGTGGAATGTTTTCGTAAAACAAACCTTATTACGAAGACATTGCAACGCATTTTAGCACGTGATAGGCGGCGCTTTTAATATTATGAACAAGGGGATGTAGTACTAAAACACATTATAAAGATATTTAAAAGCTGGAATATTTTAATATGTTTTATTTGAAGCCAATAAGTAATGCATAGTTGGTTAATGCCTAAGATAAGTTTTATTTATGACCATTCACTATACTTTGATAGTCTTTCAATATGAGAAGCTAGGAAGTGAATTTTAACTGGAATTCCTGTACTAAAGCTTAAGAAATATATTGTCTATGGAAACAAAAACCAGTTAAATACATGAAAACCTAAAGCAATCGATAATATATACATATGTGTGTGTGTGTGTCTGTGTGTGTGTTTTCACTTGTAACACAAAAATTAAAACTTAAAATCAGAGCAACGTTCAATATTGGTCCCCACAAAAACAACCCTTAGGTTCCAAATTCACCCTCTCTACCCACTGAGATAAACACCCTTACATGCATTACGTTATAATAAATTATGATGCCCTACATGTATTTGTCAAAAATATTACAATTGTCTATGTGAAGGTAACGGTAACCACTAGGAATATCAATTGTCGTTAGTTAGCTGCTGTCACCCAGATCCGCTAAATTTCACACAAGCTCTAAATTACGTTTTAGGTTAGCTACCTCATTATCAACCATCATTATAGAATGGCAATATCGAAAAATATTTCCCACTGTCGTAACAATGAAGTAGCTGACGCCGTAGCACGCAAACACAACACCAAATTATTTATACGTAGGCGTATTTCTACTACCCACCTCTTTTTTTTTTTTTTTCAACACAGCGCACATTTTCTTCGAAAAATATACACCTTGTGTCAAATCGTAGGTTATATAATAACAGTAAATGGAGTGTTATGTTACCGTACCGGAAAGGGAATCGGAAACCCGGAACTTGCCGGAATGACAGTCGTACCGTAACGATACCACACTCAGAATACACGGCATTTCCGGTCGTTAACAGGACGATCGAAGCAAATCGATGTAGAAATGTTTCGATGCCTGTAATGACCTACTCACAGAATAAGAGATCTGAAATCATTCGGAGCTCACGTAATCGCTTCATAAAACTGAACATGAGGTATCGAAATAATTCTGCTTTATTGTGGCAGCGGTCTTAGTAGCGACAATAATTAACTAATTTTCGTCTCAATTTCGAGTGAAAACATCAAGTTGCCGCTAGTGTGAGAAGACGTACGAAATCTCAAATTGAAAGCAAGTAACTGAAATTTCTTAGCACCGTAATATTTTTCTCGTATTACGCTTCGAACTCACAATAAGAAGTATAAAACATATTAGCAGTTTAAAAGCGTTCAAGTGGGGAAAAATCATAATCTTATATTTGTATAAAATTGGGTTAGCTTTGTAAACATTACGTCAGAGAACAGATTACTTTTACGAAAAGAAAAAAAAAAAAGAAAAAAAAGTATCTCAGCCAGTTTTCCCATAGTAACATATCGAAGTAAAATTTTTATATTTTTTCTTCATATAAACTTGAAAACCAAATAACACAATTAAAATAAAAGAATCACACCAAAGTAGGCATATATGTCAAATTCTACGGCTTGAAGTATGTGTAAACACATTATAACATATATTCGTATTTTAAAAAAATTGCGGAGTGTTTTTTAACACAAACTATTTTTGCAGTAGGTTTTTACATGCTTCAAACAGTAGCTCAGGATACGTACTTAAAATGTGAATTAAATAATTGCTTTTTGTTTGTTAGTTTTCAATACGTGTATATAGTAACCACACGCTAATTTTTACTTTGAAGTGCTGTTATAGGAAAACTTGCTACGCTATTTTTTTCCGTAAGAGGAAAATGTACTCAGAAATAACGTCTATAAAACTAACGTTATTTCATACAAATAAAACATTATAATTTTTCCCACTTGAACACCATTAAGAGGTTATAGTAAATAATTCATCACTTAAAGCATTAGTTTAATGTTTAGAAGTTGGCTTGAATAAAGTCTTCAGTAAGCTGAGGCATTTTTATTATGCAGCATTATATCTTGTTGCATATTGTCCATAGAAGAGATGCACACATTTTTATACCAATATCTTAGTTATTCGTCAAGGTACGATTTTTTTAAACCAAGATCCAGTTTCTCAAACACATACACCTGACATTATCTTATAATAAGATTTTCTTGTAGCCAACTACGGAATGTTAAGTTTCTCGAAGCCAATTCGAAAAACTGATAACAACAATCCGAATACAGTAGTTTTTGCCATCTTCTCAGCAGACGGCGTGTTACAGCGGTCCCCGCGGCATCTCCCGCTTGCCAGCTGTGTACACCCCTGAGCTTGGTGGCGGGCCGTCCTGATTGGTCGAATCAGGGGGTATCGCCCCCTCCCTTCCCACGAGCAGCGGCTGTGAGGGGTTGAAGGAGAGATGAGGGGGCGATCAGATCTCGGAGTAGGTCGTTCCCTCGGCGGCCCAGGCAGGTTTTTATCGGCAGTTAAAGAGACCTAGTTCCGCCTTGCGGCTCGGCCGACCGGTAAACATTTACGTTAGTGTTGCCTGCCTGCCGTAACGCGCCGCACGGGAAGAGGCAATCCCGTAACCCCCCTCCTCCCTCATCCCTGTGCCACAAAACCCAGGCCACTTTCCTGCACAGACTAGGTAGCTGACGTGAATATTTCACGACCCAAGGGGTCGCAATTTTTGTGAATCTCTTCATAGTGGGTAGCCAGCTTCAGACTGTCTCCGTACAGAAGCTGGCCGCCTGCCCAGGCAACTTTTGTAGATAGAAGATTATTCGAAAAATGCTGGACGGGAATGAGAAATATCTACTTAATGATAACATCAAATGACTTTACACCTTTTTATACCAATTTTTGGTGCTCCACTAATTATTATTAATTTTTTTGCCCCCAAAAATGGCGAGTACTTTTTTTTCGTGTTTAGGTGTGGAATATCTTAATGCATAAACATAAAAAAGTGTAGCAACTATCGAAGTACACTTACTTGCAGGGGTGGATCCAGATGTGGGGTGGGGTGGTGAGAAAGGGGCCAGGGCGCCTTCCCTTGACCTTTCGTGTTTAGTTTTTCTGTAAAATGTTACAAATGTTGTTTACGTAATGTCTTAAATAGCACCATTTTGCACCTTAAAAACTAAATTGCACCGGGGCAGGGCACCCGGACCCTCTTTCTTCGACTCGGGGTGTGGGCACAGCTACTTTTTGGAAACGACCCCCTCCCCCTCAAATAAGAATTAAACTTAGAGCTGAATCCACCCTTGCTTACTCGTATATCTCATAAAGACAATGTTGTCACTAGTAACTACCGCACAGAGAAGGGATAGCGGCGAGAAGACTACTAGCTACTTAAATGACTTGCGCAAAGAAATTAATATAAGTTAAGTGTTTTCTACTCCACTACTTCCCTTCGCTCGAAGTACTTAAAATGCTCAGCGACAGAAACTCTTATAACTAAACTGTAGCAGTGAGAGGAGAGGTGTATTTTATTGGACTCTAGCTAAGGAATTAATAAATAATGAACCTAAAATTCGTTTAACAAAATTTTAAACAATTTAGGACTCCACTCGAAATAAACGATTTGTATTATATAACACTAACTTCAAAAATAAAAAAAAATTGCTTTTTCATATGTTTTAAATTTTTCCACAAATGCTTAACACGACTTTATCCGACTTGTCCGGTCGTCACTCCTAATCCAAACAGTGTTGTGTTGCGTGGGGGGGGGGGGGTTAGAGAGGGGTGTTGGTGCTCCACTTAACCTGTATATAGCGCTAAGTGACGACCCCTCGTGCTATACCAAAGATGTTAGAAGGATCCAGATGGAGCATGTCACCGGGAATTGTAACCAAATAAACGCTTGACATGGCTGGTATCAACATGGCAGACTAATTAAAAAATTGAGGAAATATTAGTTAGGAGGTGTGTAAACAGGGATAAAGTATAGAGTTTTCAACCTAAAACATATGTTAAAGAGCATAATACATTCATCTACCATTAAAAATTCCTGTCTGATGTGAACTTTTAAGGTTAAATCAGTATGTCGGCTGGCCAATTTGGTGGCTACCTCTCCCCCTTCTTGGCTTCACTCCCCTCGCCTTCATTCAGACCTTATGTTACCCCCGTGTGCAATACTCCCGGTACGTGGATATGTAACAGCCCAAGCTCGATTAAACCTCCACGCTTTAAAGCTTTCGCAAAAGCCATGGTGAGACACGACACCAAACAAAATTTAATTAGCCGCAACGAACCCAAAATCGACTCCTGTGGCAATATCTCAACGGGGTAAGTAATTTGTAATATTTTCCCCGCGTTTTAAAAATCACCTAGTGAACTTTATCGCGAAGAACGCCGTTTCTCAAACATTACTTCGAATTTGAAAACCCGCGACTAAGAAAACATTGCAAGATGAAATTAGAAAAAAAAATTAAAATACAGTGCTAGTTCACAGGTATCAGTATGATACATAAAATGTTTTTTCTCAAAGGCCTTCTTATGCTGCAGAAACGTATGCAAGATGCTTACAACAATATTTAAAGAAAGGCTTTTCAATTTTAAACTAAAGGACAGTATGAAAAACCGCAGTTATTAGACAATGGGCTCACATATGGCAAGTTCCAGATTCAGTAACCGGTATAGCAATATTTTATTTCCGATTTTTTATTGTTTTCCCAAATCACTTCAAGCGATTGCTGATTGCTGCTTTTGACGATTCATTTTCCGTTTGTTGTCCGTCGTGATATCGTTTCTAATGATATCACACATGAATATATATATTTTCCCCATTTATTTTTCATTTAAATCTTCTTAACCAAATATCTGGGACAAGTGTAAAATTTATACAACACGTTAAAAATTACAGTTTCCTGACAAGCTTCATACAACGATTTCAACTTTAATAAATAAATTTCGTATGAGGAGATTGCCCGAGGACAGGGTATCACAACCCGAATGCAGATTTATGACTGGGCGACCTTAAACATCCGCTTGCCTCGCATGATGGCATTAAACGAGGTCCTACAATGCACAGGTGACGGAATGATAGTGGTAGAGGAAACGGAGATCTCTGAGAAATTCCACTGACCATCGACATCGTCCGACATGATTCCCACTTGTTGAAAGAAAAAACCCTGCCGGGAATCGAATCCGGATCGCTTTTGTGGGAGGCGAGCGGTCTGACCACTCGATCGCTGCGGCTGTAACACTGCATCGTAGTAACCAAGCATCACTTGTTTTCCGTCTGCTCTGAAGAAGTATATTCGTCCTGGATATTCGTAGTCCATACGTCAGTGCAAGAACATGCTACTATGCGAATGCAAGTTTGGTTTTCAAAAAATAACTTTCTCTCCCGGCTACACAATTTAACCGCTATAATATTTGACCGAAAGGAAACGATGAAAAATAACTTCTTGAAATGCATTAGATCTTTTAAAAAATATTTCAACTGAAGAAACTGTATTAGCTGTAGACAACAAACCTAAAATAAACACAAAATTCCAGAGTAGGGTTAAGTCATATCCAGTAATACGAAACCAAAAGTTAATTAAATAACGAGAATCTATAATTCCGGACAGAAATAGAAGCCTGTTCGGAAAGACAACACAAATCAATTATTTTAGCAGTAAAGTGACTAAATCATTAGATTTTTGGTGGGTTTTCTCGTATCTGGCCCCTTTGGCTTGCAAGTGCGTTCCTACACAAAATTTCTTTCGGTTTACAGAAAACTAGACGCAGTGAAAACTGAGATGGTACTTTGACTAACTTCCGCAATTAAAAACCACGATAACAGAAGTAAAATCCAACTACGTTATCGACCACTGGATGATCTGTCATGTTCTACGAGAATTTTGGCATAGTATCGATTGTCTAATAGTTAGGATAAACTTTTCGCAGTATTTTGGGTTATGAGTTGTAAGAATGAGAATGACAGTCGATTGAAGCGAACAGTAATTTCTGGAACTTCCCATTTCCCTTCACCTCTTCCCGAAAAACGACAGAAACACTGTGTCGACTCTCGTGGGAGGTGGTTCATTCCGCGTTCCGTAAGGCGAATTCCTCTGGCCGGGGACACACACACAGTCGGCCAGAAACGTAGCACATGAAGGAAATTGGAACCATCCTGAAACTGCTGAAGACGAGGACAAAAAAACTGATATTCCTTCGTCTTCTGGTTTCAAAGACCACCCTTCTTTTTTCCCCCAAACCCAAGGAACCAATAACTCTTCGTCTGCTTCCGCCGTATATTTTTTATGTTAATACACTAAAAAATAAGGGAGTAAACTGCATTCCGGCCACCTTCATCCGGGAGAAATAAAACCGACTAGGTCCTGGGCAGCACACGCAAAAATTCCCTCATTTTTAAAGGGGAATAACAAGCCTTTATTAAAATAATGTCGTAAACGCTAGGGATGGTCGTTTGGAAATGGTTCGGGTGGAGGATTTATGGCCGACAGTAAAAACCTGGCGTCTTGGGAACTAGTCCAGCGACGTTCTGTCGGACTTCATAAGGGTGTTTTAAAGGAGGCCATGGAAAAAAAAACCTTCGCCTCGTACGCCAAACCTTCCAGGATGAAGATGCGGGAGGAATGAAAATATAGTTCCTCTTTCCTCTGTGTATATGTTCGCATTGATCCTGAGACCAAGGAGACGAATCTGCTTTTGTCTCCGATGTCACAAAGCTGGATATATATTCCAAGGATAACCGAGTGAGGTATGCAACGGTAACGCGTTGGAATGGCATTCGAGAGGGCCAGATTTCGCTCCTCAGCTTCGGCCATCCTGATTTCGGTTTTCCATGGTTTCTCGAAATCACTCTAGGCGAATGCTGGGACGGTTCCTTACGGCTCGGTTTCAGTCGCCATGTTGAATTTTATTATTTTTCACTTTTTATGAATTCTGAGCAGTAAATTGTTAAATATGTGATTATACCTCAAATTCTATTTACATTTCGCTACAGTACATACCTTGCGATTTAGCTGCTAACTTATAATTACGCCGCGATTTGTCGGGTAAATTATGAATACAAAAAAATTTACCCGACAAATTGCGGCGTAATTATAAGTTAGCAGCTAAATCGCAAGGTCTGTACTGTAGCGAAATGTAAATAGAATTTTAGGTATAATCACATTATTAACAATTTACTTCTCAGAATTAAAAAAAAAAAGTGAAAAATGATAAAATGCAATATGGCGACTGAAACCGAGTCTTAACAAAGGCCTTCTCCGACTCCTCTCTCAGCTCCATTCGTAGTGCAAAATTATGTCTCACCGTCTCTAGTGACCTCGCTGTCAACGAGGTGTTAAGTCGACCGCCTATATAAGTGTGTGTTTGTGTTTGTGACGCGATAACCGATGAGGCACTACGAGCGATGTTGGCCGGCACATGTATTGTGATATCGCCTCTATGCCCAAAGGTGTAAACGCGTGCGCAGTATACCCGTCGTAACGTTTTTACTGTGGGACTTTAAGGGCTTGTCCCCGAGTTTTTTTCAGACTGGTGCCAATAACTCAAATATTTTTTAACCAAAAGTTTTGAAAAAAATTGAGTCATTGTGCAATCGCACGATGCACAATACTGTGGACGCGTTTTTTTAAATAATGTACCATTCACCAGCAAAAAAAAATTAATAATTCCCTTAATTTTTGCTTATTTTCACGACGAAAAACGTGGTGTTTTGGGTAATGAAATCTAAAAAACCGTTCAGTATAATTCTACAAAAATTCAGCTACAAATTATAACATATAAGTGTCAAAACCGTGCAGCGAAATTTTGATATGAGTAATGGATAGCAATAAAAAAAATATTTTCAAAATCACTACAAAACTCCGTAACAAGACCTTAAGCGGCGACCCTATCACTATATTGAACGCGTTACTGAAGTAAAGTCCACTGTACTAGTAGACCTCAGTCTCGAACAAATCCGTCACATTTATCTCGAGAAACAACCGCGTGAAATTGCCGATTTTAGTCAAGTTCGAGGGCTTTAAAATATATTACCGGAGTCTTGAAAGTTACATTCACAGGTAGTCTAAAGTGTGTTTTTTTTTGTAGATAAACATTGTGGATCCCCTTTTTCTGGTCTCTGAGAGAAAACGTAACTCCGAACACGCGGCACGCAGTTCGAGAGCCAGCCATGCGGCCGCCTTAAGCCCAATTAGCTTTCCTATTCCAAGGATATACAGTTGTTAAACAATCCCGTAGCAGTCAATAATAAGTGGCTTTGAAATATCGTCTCCAATTTATTCACTGTAAAAATTATTTCGGGATATACTATAGATACACGAAGGAGGCTTACGACAACGTGTAAACATGGCTTCTCATGCATACATATCAGCAATCCTTAACTTTCTGACTAATAACAAAAATGTCTTCTGAACCTACCAATCTTGTACAATGAAATAACAGAATTCTGTTATACTTACGTGGTATCTTTCGTATATGTGCGAAACTCTCACGATAGTTTAAAAAAGTTAATTTTGTGGTGTCCGGCTATAGAAGTTGTTCATCTTTCATTTTGCTTGGAATAATAGGAATTGCAATGTGAAGAAAATGTTTGATGCTTTTATTCATTGCATCTTCTTTAAAATAACGGGTAACGTAAGATGAGATGTTGAGAAATCTCGGAACCAGCACTGACCATCACTCCCGCAAGGTAATGCTTTTAGTGATTGCTGCAACACTGAATAGAGAGTACAGTTACAGGTACCATACTTCTGTTAAAATAGGGACAACAAAACAGTTTGGTTGTTAGTATTACTCTGGACAGTTCCTTCAATAATCTGTTTTGTAGAAGTAAACATCTGGATTGTAAAAGCAGCAAGATTATTTCTTTCTTCTACAAAACAGATTGTTGAATTAACTGTCCAGAGTAGTACCGACAGCCAAACTGTTTTGTTGTCCCTATTCTAACAGAAGTCTGGTACCTATAATTGTACTCTTTTCTCAGTGTACTTGTTTGTTTCAGAGTTGGACTGTTGGAACTTCTGCCGAGCAACATTAATTCTTTAAGTTATTAAATTATTTAGGAATTTTTTTATTTGAATATGATCTCAGGTGTAGAAGAGTTAAAATAATATTTCAGATGTAATATTATTTTTGTAATGATGTTTTTTAGGATGAACTTCATAAAATAGTTTAGTTCAATCATGTTTTTCCCATAGGATGCATAGGATAGAAACTGTTTCCAGTGCTAAAAAAACAACAGTTTTTTAAATATAAACATATAAGAAGTCTCATGGTAGGTGTGGTTATTATTATCCCGGTTATAATAGAAACACTTAAGAAAGGTAATTTGGTTATATTGGCATCCAAAAAGAACATCCGAGAATTTCCCGGAATTTGTAATATATAAACTCGAAATAAATACGCTATAACTAAACAACAGAAATGTAGCGCAGAGTAAAGTTACAACTTTAAAGTAAATATTTAAAGATGTATTTTTGGGCACCAACATTATTCATTTATATTCAATTCATTATTTCGTGACATAAACATCGACACATAGAATATCACTAATGAACACTCCAGCTGCTGTTACAATTCACTGGATCCTGACACGTAAGGAGGGGGCCTTCACTCGACGGACTTTTCTGAAGGTGATTAACGCTATCCAACATTGTCAATTTTAAATATAAATAATAGTAGAACTACAAGGAAATCACATTTTTCGGAGTAGCAGCAATACTCGTATCCACAGGATAGAAAACCCAAGATTATTTTATTAATAATTTTTTATATAAATTTTAAAAACGTATACTTATCCACATGCCGAATTACCAACTTAGGTGTTTTTAACCTTGACATAATTCTTTCACACAAAATAAATTGAACAAATTGTTTAAGACTGTAACAAATAATAACAGCTCAAAAATAACCTTCTATTGTTGTCAGCATACTTTTGTCAGTAAAAATGACAGTATGGACGGATCATTGCTTTCAATAACATACTTATAAACAATACATCTAACATAAGACAGTAATACGACCAACAAGCCGGAATATGCGTTGTAATGTGCCGCGCAGACATCATGTTCTCTTCTGCTTGCGTCTTTTACTCTTAAAGCCATTCGCATGTCTATTAACATTGTTAGTTTTATAGCTGTCTAAAAATATTGCACCATTGCAATTCGTTGCCACAGTTTTTAACTCGAATATTAACGGTGTAGCGTTTCATGACGATCATATAAAATAAATTGCCACAAACACCTACGATGTGTTTTCATACAATTTAAGCGTTCATTACTGTATTTACTCGTTTAAAGTCGTAACATGTAAGTAAACTTTATTTACTTGTTACGATAATTTTGGGACGCTATTCAATACAAATATTCAGAAGCAGCAGTTTACTAAATATAGTTTATTAAAGAGGTTACGTATGGAGTCGAGAGAAAGATTTTCGATTAACTGACCTCTGAGTTCTTATCCTGGGAAATGGATGAACAAAATCAGGTTTAGATTAATCTCAGAGCTTTCTACTGCTGAATATTCTTAATGCGTCATCAGTCATGTTGGCTGTTAAGTCTTATAAGACGAAAAATTGGTTTCACTCTGGTGATTTATCACAAGCGAAATCTATTCAAACGGTACAATTTAATAAGCTCTATACGGACATACTTTATTCAAAAGCATGCCGTGTCTCGACACATATTAAAATTAATTTGATGAAAATCTGTTAGTTAAGATTTAATCTAAACATTTAAGCCGAAATGTCAAACTCCTACAGGATAAGTATTATATATATATATAAAACACTGGAGCGCATAAAAGTAAGAAAATGTTTGTACAAATCTCTACGTTTTTCTGAATGTACTTTTTGTAACTTAAATCTGACACTGGGAAATTTTGTACGCGCTTGCGTGTGCGTGCGTGAGTCATAATGTACACTATACATGACGTTCAGAAACGGTAGTATAGTAAGCATAACACACTACTGCTGCGCTAAACTGAAGACGAACTTGTCAGTGGTAAGATGTTACACGATAAATTTACGTACACAACACAATGAAAAGAAATGTGTGTTATTGTATTTACTATACCTGTGTGGAAATAGGTACAACAGTTATGTTTGGTTCTAGGTAATATCTGGCCCAGTAAAAAAAAAAGTACTCTTGCAAAAATTCTTTGGAAACTAGTCTCCAAAAATATTTTCAAAGGTTTATAAATATACTGTAAACTCTACAGGAAATTTTTGTAAATTTATAATTATGTTTGTATATTTACAGAGGGTTTTACATTTTCGAATAATAATTGTAAATTTACAAAAAAATTCTTGTAAATTTTACAACGATAGTTTGAAATGTCACAAAAAAATTTGGCAGACAGTTTCCAAGATTTTTTTATTTGTTAATGAACAAAATATTTTATAAAATGTGACTGACCGTTGAAGGTTATTTTGTATACCGTCAAACACCCCGCTCATAAAATATATGCCCACTAATCCCCACTGGCATTTGGACTTTAATTACCAAAATATTGTTCTGACAACTAGTTAACATGCTCTCTCTGGTAAAGTATAAATGTTTATTACACCTGATGACTCATAGGTAATACATCCTGTACAAACACACACAGGATGTAAAAAAAAAGTTCCATTTTTTGACAAATTGCAGTATGGACAAAAAACCAAAACAAAAAGGAAATGTTCGGTAAACAAGGGATCAGAAAAGCATTACTGAAGAGTTATGAGCACATGTTCATCTTAGCTACTGTGATGTAGCATGTCCTTTACTCCAAGCTTTTTGCTATTACGTACGGCCTACAGAATGCAGAACACAAATTTGTACACATCACCCTGCCATTGTCTGCGAAAGAAGTAGGCATTAAACAGCTACTAGAGTTGTCGTTGTGTATATTATTCACAGTCAGGATGAGTGCAGCGCACATTTGTGTTAGTTGTAATGAAATCGATGTTCGTGTTTACGGAATCATTGTAGATAGTAATTTTATCTGTGCACGTACCAACGCGATGGAATCATATTATCCCACACCAGAAGTGACAGACGCGATCTTCTGTTTTGGTCTGGCAAATGGTAGCAACCGAAGAGCCTGTCCTGTATGCAGAAAAATATCTACAACGCAGGCTACCATCTGCAAAATAATTTAGCCGTCTTTTCTATAGCGACTAGTGGAGTGAGTGAGAGATGTTCGGTCAGCGCTGAACATCGAGGTCTTAAGCGCTGGTGAGGGGTGACGTGATGTGAGTATGGAACAGCGCCGGAATGAAGGGGCGGGGGAAACGGGAGATCCCCGAGAAAACCAGTCGGCCAGGGGCATCGTCCGGCACGATTCCCACGTGCGAAAATCCTGGGACCGACCCCGCCGGGAATCGAACCCGGATCACCTTGGTGGGCGACTGGTCGACTTTGGCTCCATTGCTTCAGTAATAACCATTCATCATTTCGTTGGTATATTTCCAAAAAGACCAATATCACATTTTTTTGCAATGCGATATTGGCATTTTAAACAATATACCAAAAGGGCTAAAATCACACACTTTAAAATTTGATATTTGGCAATTTGGCAATATACCAACGATTTGTAGGACTATTGTAGAGAAGAGAGTATTTTAACGTGTAGAAGAAGATTCTGAAACTAGTACACGTAGTATTGCAACAGCTTTCGGGTTAAGTCATCCTCTTGCCTGGCGATCATTCATGAACAGCTGCTATACCCAAATCATGCACAGCATGTCCAAGCTCTCAAGCCACAGTACTGCCGGTGGCTGTTACAAAGCTGTTGTGATGGTCCAAATTTCACAAAAAAGATACAGTTTACAGATGAGGCTGGTTTCCATCGAGATGGGACTGACAATTTCCATAACAAACGTGTGTGAGCAGCAGGAGATCCCCACGCTAGTGAAGAAACAAGACATCAGCATCGATTTTCAGTTAATGAACAGGCAGGTATTATTCGTGATAAATTAACTGGACCTCACGCACTACCGAACAGATTGACCAGTGCAAGGTATCGCGATTTTTTATTTAACGACTTGCATGTCTTATTAGAGGAAGTTCTATTCTTGCTAAGGCTAGAGATGTGGTTTATGCGTGATGGAACGTCAGCCCATTTTATCTGAATTGTCTGAGAACACCTCACAGAAACATTTAATGTGCGTTGAATTAGTTGGGGATGACCTGTATCTTGGCCTGCTCGTTTCCTTGAATTTAATCCCTTCGATTATTGGTTGTGAAGACACTTGAAGGATTTGGTATACGTAGGGATCGGAAAAATTCGTGGATTCAATTACCTGCATCATGCTAGAATCCATTGCCCTATGCACACTTTAGTCCGGTACATTCGTTCATTGTCTGCTGTACCAATGAGTAGCAGCTGATGGACAAATGGTCGGGACTTGAGTATGCATAGGAGAATGGATTCTAACATGCAGGTCATTGAATTCGCCAAATTTTCCGGGCTCTAGGTGTATGCAACCCCAATAAAACATCAACAGGAGCGCGTTGTCAATGCCTGTGTAGTATACTAAAGTATATTACATTTCACTGCTTATTTTCACTTTTACGTGTGGAGTAAAATAAACTTTCATATATATACGTAAAGGTGTTGTGTTGACTCTACTGGAAGTGACGTACTAAAAAACTTACGTTTAACAGCCATTTAGTATAGAATTCAGATGTGAAATTTATTAATAATTTTTAACCAAAATGAACC
>PNEQ01093082.1:110520-176583 GCA_003012365.1 Medauroidea extradentata | reverse complement strand
ATGTAAAAAACATTTTTTGTAGCTTCAATTGGCCTTTACTTGCATAAATTTGAATTTTTGTCGAAATATATTTATTTATATTTATACATTTACTAGCCAATCCCAGGAGAAAACATTGATTATAATAATACTCGTTCTTTAATAGCTATTTGGTTAACATACTGTGACATTCCCATCTGTAACCACTTAAACTCTTTCACCGCTACATTAGACTACATTCGAATATACAATACAATATATTGCTAAACTGCGACATGCGACTTTAGTCGAACAAATGTACGAAATTAACTAAAAATAAACTAGTTTAAAAATCCGATGTATAAAAAAATTATTTGCACTATCTTGGCGTAATTAAATTTTTTTCCCGCTGCGAATGAGTTCAGATAACTTGAACTTGAGTATAACTGAAATACAAAGAAAATGCAATTTTATAAAATAATTAACGGATGAATATTGGTATTCCTGACCTAAAAGAAACACACGGTGACTAGACTCTGTAATATAATTTGTTACTATTACCCAATTAAAACAAATTTTATAATGCAACTCTTTGGAACCAGTTGATAGAATAATTATTTGTATACGTACATGTAGGCCTATTTACTATTGTATAATCACTCGTTTAAAAAGGAGACAGTTTGTAGCTATAAAAATATTATTTTGGCAACTGGTTTCTTTCCTTGGTAATTCATTGTAAAATTGCAATACATTTCTACAGTGTAACTAAATTTAGAAACACTTAACTTTGGAGTATTTACCTTGTAATGTTACATGTAGATTTTAATATAATTTGTAATTTTTTTCCAGTGCTATATTTACAGAAGCTTGGTTGAAATACACTGTAAAAAAAAGTTAGTAATATTACGCATCATGTGTTTGGTAATATTCCCTAACCTTAAGAGGGAAATCTGATTTCCGAATATGTGTGGAAATTTTCGCAAGGTAGTGTATTCACCAAACAAACCACTTGGAAGTTTCGCTCGCGCGTTATGTCAAATTGTCCTAGAGGGCTTGCGTCAATATGTAATGAAAAATTACGTTACCAGTTGAGTAACTTTCCCTGACACGTGTTGAGTAATTTTCCTTCACTTGTAGAGGTAATTAGCTTCCATTACATGTAGAGTAAATTTAGCTCAACTTTTTTTACAGTGTACGCATTATTCGGATTTTAACTTATTAACATCTGATTAATGTTCATAAATTATCCGCAACACGGATGAATTTTCCGTAACGATAAATGTATAACTTTTAATTTCCTGATCCACTACAAAAAGAAATTATTAATGCGTATTTGTAATGAAATATGTTTTATTTTTAACTTTTTTGGAACTTGGATGTTACTATTTATTGGTTTTGTGATCTTTGTTAATGCTGCATCTTTAATTCACATTTGTCAACATTCACGCGTTTTACCAGTAAGTGTTTGTTTGCTGAAAGCCCGCCACGTTTTAAACTACTAAAAAACCAAAGTTAACTTAATTGTTTATATTTGTATACTTGAGTATAATTTACGAACCATTAGGAAGGATTCTAGTATCTGACACAATGTTTCAACCAAACAGGTTGCTAAACTATAGTTTAACCCGTTCAGTCACGATGGAATTCATAAGCTAATGTGCTGGAGTTATAAAATATTTTGTTGTGTACTGTATTTGCATTAGTTTCATTCCTTGTAACCAGTAAACAACTTTCTCGTTGCTCAGTGATCTTTATACAAACCATCGAAGGACTAGTGGCTTCGGTATTTCCACAGGGTAGGTTGGTCAAAGGTGAGGTGCAGGATGGCATGGGCCAAAAGTACTATCGACTTACACCACCTACCATAAGATTCAAGCACCTGAAACATGTCCTTAAATGTGGACACTGTGACTAGACGGGTTAAGTTTTAAAAATGATAGTTAATTACATGCGTACAATCCTAAAGCAACGTTAATTCTTTAATGTAAATGTAAATGTGGAAAAAATCAGACGCTGTTAAGATAACTTGGCTGACCTATCGTTATATTTCTGAGCTATAGTTAACATTTTTGAGTTCATTGTTTGTGTCAGATGTTCGTATCGCATGGCTGAAAATAACAGTGCAGCAAGCCAGCAGGACAGTCACGATCCAATAACAGTCTTGGTTTTATTTTAAGGAGCCAGAAAATTGCGTAGCTGCGAAATTCAGACTCGCTAACTTTGGTTGTCTATTAACTTGACATGACGAAGTACAACTTTATACACTACAAAGGCAGTTACATTGAAGTTAAGACCTATTCTTTGTAGTAGTTATCTTTGAATAATATTCGCAGTAGAGGTGTATAGAAAACTAAGCGTTTCACTGGACATACTAAATTGCAGGCGAATATTGTTGAGTAAAAAAGTACAGTTATAAGGACCAAGCCCGACGAAATGAGCAACAAAAAATGAAGGAACTAAACAAGTAGGCTATAAGCGGTTGTGATCAACAAACATACAAGTAATTCCGAAATAGAAATTAAGTCGGTACAATACGATTATGGGCCGGTGCGAAACGAAAAAGGAAAACTCGAAACTACATGGACCAAACCAGGTGCAAGAAAGTAGCGACATCGGTGGACAAAGACGAGGCCAACATAAATGAACACAGCGACAGAAATACTTGTAGACTAGACAACACAAATATAGCCTATAACAGACAATATAATCCAGTCATCAAGTGCTAAAGTACATGGTTACCAGGAAAGTGTTCCGGCAGTTTTGATAGTTAGCTTACTTATGGTTTGTGAGGTGCTATTTTCGAAATTTCACTTTGCCACCTCGTATCTTTGCCACTGACTCCACCATTTTCGAATAATGGCACCAAAATTTGAGTTCTTGATAGTATCGTGGTTATGGTCAGCTTTATAGAAAATATAGTGGTAAACTAAATTAAAACTGAATACATTTAAAATATTTTAGTTCCCTACGTACTTTTCGATAAATAGAATACAATAGCTTGTCCGCTGCAACAACAGCCGTCTTCTGGCACACGAACAATCCGAGGAACACCGACCAGACTGGCTGTTTTTTGCTTCCATTATTTACCGACTACATTCCTATTTCCGAATTACTTGTATTTTAGTCGGCTACAGATATTTTGGCTTACTTTTTTTTTTGCTAGTGTTTTTCCTTGTGCTCAGTCATTTCATGTAACTGTGAGTATTCTGGGACTCGGCAACATTCACCAGAAATGACGTATAGCCAAGAAATACTTCAGTTTGTCTTTTCTAAACAACGAAGAAATATATCGTGAGAGAAGCTCTACAGCAATGATAAGCAGATAGACTTGTGAGATATTAAACTTTTTTTTTTCAATGTTTATCCGAGATTCATTTTAAATTTCTTTGCAGCAAAAAAAAATGTAAATAATTTTTTCAACATAAACATTGTCTCAAAAATCTACATCTAACTTTTTCCCAAAGGTTAGGCCTAGTACTAAACTATTCGAGTGACAACAATTTTATGTTAGTACTACTCTGAAATGTGAATATTATATTGCGACATAGTTACTTTAAAGTAGTTGATATTTAAACAAAAATTTTCTTTCCTGCAACATTTGTGCTGTAGCAAATACAACGTTTGCGCTTGTTAATTCAGCAATATTATAGGGTTGGAAAATCGTTCGATGAGTATATTTGTACGGATTTTTGTTTCATGAACTTAGCAATTGAAGTAGGCCTACTATTTCTATAAGTTCGCGCAGACAATTGCAAAATGTAAGTGTTCACACGGACAGTGTACAGTTCTTCATAGTAAACGACATACGAGAAAAATTACAAGATAAATGAAGAGAGAATCTGTGATTAGGATGATTTGAAATTAATGCTGTAGTTAGTTCGCAACATTTAAGAGCTTGCGTCACTATTCGAGCTGAATTTTTCATGATTTCTTATTGATTCCGAATTCGGCAAGATTATCCCTCACCGTGTAATACAGGCTAAATAACTCCTGGTACCATTTTAATTCATACATACGCACCTAATCGTAAAACGTAATGTTTCTATCAAGAGATATTATTGATAGTTCATCGCAGCCTTAATTAACAAAACAAAAATTGGTAAGTTTAACAAAAGAGGTGACATTGCCTCTTAAGGGCGCTCTGCACGGACAATTTTGTATTTTTATAACTACTGTACCAAACACTGTGCAACTCTTACACATAACATTTACAGTAATTTTCCACAAATTAAATGTTTATTGGTTCTATAATTTTCGTATAAGGGCATGTCAAAGCAACGATTTGACTATTTTCGTTATATAGGTACCCAAAGTAAAACTATTCAAATAATACGAATGAAATAATTTTAAGTGAAAGTAAATGTATTAAGCTGCAGAATGATATCTTTGTTATTTCACTTTTTTTTTAATACAGGTACTCAAACAAATGCAAAAAAAAAAAATTAAGTACGTTAAAGATTTTTTCTAATACAAATATTTTTTAACGGGAAATTACAATGGAGTCATTATGTAACTTAATAGGTTTACTCTCAAGTTAAATTATTTCATTCGTATTGTTTGAATGGTTTTTACTTTGTGTAAGTATAGAAAACAGTCAAATTGCTACTTTGACATGCTCTTGTACGAAAGCTTGTAACCGAAAAATATTTCATTTGTGGGAAATTACTATTCATGTAATGTGTAAGAGATGGACAAAGTTTGGTTTAAATTGGCACAATTATAAAATTACGAATTTTTTGGTGCAGTGTTGTACAAATTTGGAAGTTACGGCATTAGAACACACATCGAGGAGTGATGTTAGTAAAAACTGGATCAAAATGACCAACCATATATGGATTCCTAGTGACAGTTTTCTTGAATGTAGGCATGTAAAACCACCAACATATACATATATATTAAAATTGTAGGAATAAATAACAATAAAATATAACAAAATAAAAAATTTCTGCTGGCAGTTTGAAATTCCTTGATTCCGATGCAACATGAAAATTTATTTTTTTTAAAAAAGAGATTACTTATAGAACTTTCAAGAATACTATTTTAATAAATTAGCTGAAGCACTTCTTTTCACAAGCAATGAAAGTATATTTTTCTTCTTGTGGCACGGAGTGAGATAAAAAATTTTTACATATTGTTAAGTTGTTTCGCTTGAAACCAATTTACAAAATCAGTATATATTGTAATTGTATTTCGATATATTTCAGTAAATATTTATTTAGCGACAATACTTTTTACGATAACATTAACGGGATACACTTTCCAACACATAATATTTCCAAGTTAGCGTAATTATAGAAAAATCAACGGTTTTTTTATATTGGAGCCGTAGGATTTAGAATCTTATTGAATAGCTGTAACTATTATCTGAATGTTAAAATTATATAGAAAATTGTTTGCGGAATTTTCGCTACACGGGTCAAGTAGTTAATATTTTTGTTACCAAAAAACACCAGAAAGAAGCATTATGTAATTGTTAACCTTACACACACATTTTTTTGTAACCGTAATTATTTTCAATATGTTTACCACTTGAATCATTATCTTACAACAATCTACTTGTGTAACCTAGTTTACAGTCATACTACAAGTAGGAACCTTATTTTCTACAGCTGCGATGGAAATGTTTAGGAAACAGATACATACATTATTGTTACAGAACAATATCATTCTAACAAAATATGTACCTTGGTTTATAGTTTTAATTCCTAATTTTGGCTTAACTTAACAGATTCGTTAAGGTTTTTATTATTTTAATATTTGAAAAAGTATACATACTTAGGCTTTGGAAACAAAATTGCCGGTTTTATGTCTCCCACGACTACTGATAAGAACCACAATATCATTTACTTGATGCCAAAACAGATACGTGTTGCTGCAAACAGAAGTTGAAAATATACAAACCGTTTTCGTAGGCCTACATAAATACGCGTAGTTTACTAGTACATAAACATGATATTAAAAAACGGCAAATTTGTTAAAGAGCTAATGAAGTGGAATGATTGTGGATCTTACTACGTGGACTACGTGGATGATCTTACTGCAGGGGTAATATTGACCAACTCAAAATTTTTAATCTGGTGCCATTTGATGAAGAAATTGCAAACTTATTCTGAATGGATCAAACTTAAGGGTTTAAATACTTAACTTTATGCATTTATTTCATCATTAAATGGTCCAAAAACTAATATCTTAAGTCAAAGTCAAAGTATTCACACTTGAGGGTATATAATGAAATGAAAGTACTTGATAAAAAAGTAAGCAAACATTTTTGTAAGGAAGTGTGGTTGTTGGGGTGGTGCCACATTTTAGCTTTGAAATTTACCAAACATTAGTTTCACATTTCGCAACATGCATTACGCGTATGTTAAAAGAATAACATTCTTTGGAAGTTGGCCAATTTTCGAATATAATAACTGCTCGACTTTGACCCATATCTGCCATATAATTGTTATTCAAGCATAATTAATTGTGATGGGCAATGTCTAAGCCTAACATCAAGGATCACTGAATTAAGAAGGCACGAATATGTTTCATCCCGTGTTCACTTCTGTTATAAATATAAATCTACTGAAACTAAATTTTTTTTCTGTCAAAATAATGATCTTGAAGCTGTCATACCTAGCTAATTCCTTGTGTCGTATTGACGCTAAAAAAATCAGTTTCACAGTCATAAAGTTGGAATGATATCCAGCAGATAGACCCTATGAAATAGGTGAGCTAAAAAATAAACTGTGCATGTTGTGTTGAGTTTTTATTTTTACTTCTTCCTTGTGTTAAAAATAATATGAAATAATTTTTTTTCATCTGCCGTGTTTTGGAGACGGATTAGAATTACAAAATACTTTCTCCTATAAAATACATTCAAGATTTAAAAAAAATTTGCAACAGAAACAAGGAAGGAGTGTAGAGAGTAGACTAAATGTCGTTGAGAAAAACCACAAAACCAGTTCATATAATTTGCAAAACAATAATGACTAAGGTGAACTCTTCATACAACAATTATATATTGCATGCGCCTCAATTATTTTCTTTTTAATTCAGACATAAATTATTTTACATATTTTATTCCGTTGTAAAAAGTGGTATACAAAAATAATTATTTATTATTATTAATATTATTATTTAGTCTTATGTGTGTGAATTTTTGCATTAATTTTTTTACAAAACGTGGTACATATTTTTTTTTATTTTGAACATACTTATTTTATAAAATTATTTGCCTCTGATAATGCATTGTCATCCAGTTCTGATCAATGTTTATAGTTTAAAGTCTTTAGTTCATTAATATCCTAGCTCAGTGTTTCCGAACGTACAAACAGACAGGATAGCGAGTTAATATGAACGTGTTAAGAAGTAAATTGGCATAACAGTGTGATGTGTTTTTTGTTTTGTCGCAGGAACAGAACGTTTATCTGCTGCTTACATAAGGAAGAACTGTAACACGACGAAAGAGCAACAAGCGATAAACAGAGAGAAAATTAAATCAATTTGCCTCGACACCTCTCAAAAACGTAATTAGAGCTGAAAAAATTTCCCCCCCCCCTCGCATTATTGTAATGTACACATCATTATTCGAAAATTGTGGCGTAATAGAAGTATTTTTCAACGGCGACGCCCTGGAGAAAAACACGTGATATTTACAAAACCCCAATTGTAGTAATTTTTCTATGAACACCGCAACAGACGAGGTAATTGTCGAGGTGGACGGGGAAGCAAATTGTTAAATCGTTTCCTCGCTCGCCGCAGTTTTAATTCCGGGCGCCTGGGAGAGAGAGCGAGAGAGGCAGGGAGAGAGATCGTTGTCGGGCAATTTTCGCGGTTTTGTACCGCCGCTATTACCCTGGCCACTGACGCCGGAATCGGTGACTTACACGCCAGCCGGGGTAGTTATTAGTGGACCGAGTTAAGTCCCGTCTCCCAGAGGGGAAAGGGGATCGGCATCTGTCGCCATGGCTTGGACGGTGATTGTCGACGAAAATGGTCGCCACCCCGACCCCTCAACCTAGCCGAGGCAGGGCATGTAATGGCGCGACAATCGACCCCAGCCTATAAATATTAACGGGGGGCAATCTCAGACCGACGACCCACATTAAATGCGCTGTGGGGTCCCGGCCCTTCGAATGCCTCCACTCGTCGGCGGCTAATCGTCGTAAACACAGTACGCGACCGTCCCTTTGGTGGACGATTTTCATATCCGTCGCCGTTTCGGACCCCCCCCTTTTTTTTTTTTACTCCTGGCTGCCGGTGTTTTCTCTGCTAACGATCCTCTTCGCATCGGCCCGCATTATGAATTCACATCGGCCTATCATAATGATGTGATCTCCCTTGGGCCCTCGGGGGGTTGGGAAACGAAAGGGACAACATTTGCTTCCCCCTCCCCCTCACCACCTGGGGCTAACTGCTCGGCTGGAAGAGTCACCAATTTCGAACGTGATGCATTATGCATTTTAAGCAAACTGTAGGAACTCGAACCGTCTACAAAAAAAAATCCTATCCCACTTCTGAGAGCTCCCTTCCTTTCTCGAAATTAACGGTTACTCTTGAAACTAAAAATTTTTCCATCCAATTTACTTTTCCTTTAATATAAAAATTATTGAACTTAAAAAAATATTTTATGAACGTATTAAAATATAGGCAACTTCGTGTGGTTAAATTTATTATATTTAATTTGAACGATATTATTCATAGTACCTTTGGCTTAATTCTAAGCATCTTATGCAATTTTTTTTTGTCAGAAGTTACGTCGTATGAAGCTAAATAAAAAACTGAAATTTAAGTAACACAGCAATGAATAGAGGTACGTCAATTTCGCGGATTCACCTGCATGGCAGTAGCGTAGATTGCTCAGTCCTGTACACGCTCTGGATACAGTAGATTATTCATTGGCTTACAACATTACACGCGATACCTCTATGAATCATTTCCTTATTTACTACTGACTTGCAGTAGTCAAATGCGTTTCACGACAGCCGCCAGCTAATCACACACGTGATTATGAATTATATATTTTTGGCGTTCAACCTGACCTGGAATGTATTTGCGAAATTGACGTGCCTCTAGCAATGAAACAACTTATTAATGTACAGGGAAATTGCGTAAGTTGAAATACCTGTGTGGTAGCCTCCAATAATGTATGTTTACTAAGACAGACAGCGGATGCCAGATGGTTGTTACACAATGGTATCACTTGACTGGACCTGCATTCAGCTGCTTCTATATTATTGACTTAAGTAGGAGTCAAATTAGTCTAGGGCCAGTTACGAAACAGACACAAATTTACTGTTGTTTGAACTTCAGCTTGTACCAAAATTTAAACCCTTGTTTTTCAGGCCCCTTCACTCTTAACTTAAATCTGTGAGAAATGAACAAATTCTGTGTGAGTTCAGACGTTTCAGTCAAAAATGAGCAGCTGAATTTGGTGAAATTGTTCTGATTGTTTCAGTGACTAAGTTCTACTGTTTTAAAAGTGATTTACGTTTATTTTGAGCAGAGGCGGCTCGTGGGTTGTTGCCAGTTGGGGCTGCAGATAGTCGGAACTGTACACTCTTGATGAACGCGCCGTAGCTCAACGATCATGAAATATTTTTCTGCTACTAGATCTTTTGTGACCGCTCAGTAGTAAGGGGCACCTGCACATCAGCGTGTCAGTGGCTGTAGAGTCAACTAGCGCACAACCCTGTACAGCTCTTGTCAACTGCTGCCCTACCTGGCAACAACCCACGAGCCGCCACTGGTTTTCAGTGAATCTAATTTCCCTGTTAACTGATTTACGTGTTCATCAGTCAGAAACAGATCATTAACTGAAATTTCGATGATTAAAATCTCACTAAATCGGAGTTAAATTGTACGTATTAAAAACTGCAAGTTCGGAGCGGCAAGATCGGCTGGTGAAGGACTTTACATTCTTCCTTTTATTTCACTTTAGTTCTCACATCGTAAGTTGTCGCTATCTTCGCCGCGGCGGAAAGCTACGATGTGTGCTGGAAGTGAAAGAGGACTTGTGCTGCGACACAAAAGGAGCAAAGTGCCTTCGATTTCGCCTTGTAAGCCGCAGGGGCTGTGGGAAAATATTCATGTGGCGGGTGTGGTTGTGTGAGGGGGTGAGTATGGGGGGATGGTGAGGGGGTCGCAGCTCGCTGGCGGCAGTGCTGCCGTGTCGAGCACACGGTGACCACAAACAACTGATCCTAGCTGGACACACCACTATCTAGAGATAGTCGAAAGTCACAGGGCAATGAACATTTCGCGAAAAGAATTTTCCCCAGTTTGTTGCCGTTTCCTACGTGTATATCTGCAGTTCTGATTCCTGAGTATTTTAACTCTCAAATGTCTTAGGGTTACACCCACAAATTACAGACGTGTGTTGTTGCAGTAGCCATATTCTGATTGGAACAATCAAATGAATGACGTCAGTTCACGCATACACACTGCCAATAACCATGAAGCAGAACAGCAGTTGGGAACGTAAGGCACTGAAACAAACTTGGGGAAAAATTATTTTCGCGAAAAGTTCATGGCCCTAGCAATAGTCTTTCGGGCCGTCGTATTTTGCAAACCAGTGAAGCGACTTGCGTCTTGTATGTTTGGAAGACAATAATTTAGATTTTTAAAGATGAATCGCAAACATTCTTTAGTGGCACACCAGGTATGGATGGTGATGTGTATCACTTGACTCTCTGCAAATTGTGGCATACGGAGGGACCCTAAAAATTCACGTTTTCTGTAGGGCACAAGGTATAATTCTAACTGTAAGTTCGTGCCACTTTAGTAATTGGTAGAGACGTGAAAAATCCGCGTTTTCACTTGGACACAAGCTGGAATTCCAACAACTGTAGGTTTGTATCACAGTCGCAATTTGCCTTTGACTTATGTGACACCTCCTGTAAGTATCTGAGGCAATAATGAAATTGTAACTAATATAGTCCTATATCGTTTTAACAGCACCCAGCTAACGATAATCTGCTGTCTGCTTCAGTTCACATATGTTCTTGCAGGCTAGCCTACAGGTCAGTGAACCAGCGAATTTTTCCCGTCTCTAGAAATTGGACCTTGACTTATTTATAGAGCCACGATATTATGGCGAAAATATGTTTTCATCAGTTGGATTCGCTGTCTTATATGCATATCTGCATCTCTGCTTCATGGTCAGTGATTGGATGTTTTAATCCTCACTTGTCTTAGGTTTCTTCTGGCAAATCACAGACGTATGCTGCCACAATTGTCTTACTCTGATTGGCGCAGTAAAATGAGAGACTTGTCTGAGCAAAGAAAGCTGCCAATAACCAAGAAACATAGCTACCGATGTACTTGCAAAACATTGAAACAAAATGGCGCAAAAATCTTTCCGCGTCAAAATCGTGTCACTTATTTGAAACCTCTCGGTAGGCGCTGATCAAATAATAAAGCAGCAAGTAATTGCAGGCCCAATCATGTGGTATCACTGTATCAACGAGCAGCCGATGAGAAGCTGTTGTCTACTTGAGTTCACATATATTCTTGTAGGTTAGCCTACATGTCATTGAAACCGTGAATTATTCAAGACTCTAAGCATATATAATCTGTATAACACTCTTCAACTTTGAATCAGTTTTAAGTAAAGTATTTTAGGTATACATCCTGTTATAAACATTGACTTTAAAAGACCAAAAGATTTTTTAAGACTGTTTAAAATTTGAAAACGTTCAAGCACGTTTTGCTGATACCTTACAATTGGCGAATATTCTACTGATGCATAATACCGCCCAGGTATCATTGGCCCAGTCGGACGGAGCCACGTCAACAACGAAAGAAGAACATCAGATATTGACTTGTTTCGAGTCATGTTTATAAAGGCAATGGAAAATCGCGGAGAAAGGTTGACTGTATGCTAAATATCTTTCGTATCGATATTACCTATTGTTAGATACGAGGGTTTATCGCGGGAGAACTTGACCGTTTGCTGGATTTCAACACACGCTCAGCTTACTATAGAAGATTACTGGCTTTAGCTTGTGCTTGTAGCTGTTGCTCTATTTGACTGATATTGTAATATTTGATGTCTGTTGTTGGTCTGCAGATAGCCATATTGTGTCAGACGTACGTCAGCCAATCATCTATATGCTGCAAGACACTATAGAGTTTTCAAAGATACGTTGGCACAAAACATTTTCGCGATATACTATCATCTCTATATGTAAGATGACAGAGCTCTGTCGTATATAATTTAATACATGTGTTACTAGTATTGCTTACACCAGAGCTCACGGTAATCAGCAACCTCAATTTTTCTGAATGGGGAAATAGATTAATTTTGTTCCTTAGTTATATTGCTGTATTTACATTAACAAGGGAAGAAATGATAAAATTCGGCTTATACGACGAAGGATTGTAACATAACTTATACCTATGTCGGCTATCCGTTTCCATAAATTTTTTGTGGACCTCACTGCTATAAAAGAAAAGTTAAGAAAAGTTAACTCAGCAAAATATTTTTAACTAAATTTAGAAATTGTTGCAATGTAACGGTATCGTTCTACCGTAGACATATGCAACTACGATCTGAAACATTTAGATGGACAGCCAAATTTCGTGACTGGAGTAACTACACTTATATATCACTAAAGAACGTTAACTATTCTGCAAATATCTGGCGTAAAATATCTTATTGAAACAGTGCGTGTTCGGTGTAAATCTGATACTTTAGACATCAGTAGATGAATTTGGTATGAATTGTATACTTTTTATTTATTTTACACACTTTAAATTGCGATTTTTGTATCGTGTGTTTACGATTTTCCGTGCTTAGTCAGCTTACAAAAAAAATAGACGTATTAAAAAAAAATATCCTTTTCTAAAGGTTTTTGTATCAAGAATAACGTTCATCAAAATTTTTGCCTGGTGTCTAATACCTTATAACCTACCATTAACTGGCGTATAGAAATTTGTGTATAGTAAGGCAAGACATGTTTCCTTTGCTTTTCATTATTTGTTTTCTTTAAAAAAAATTACTCTTTTCAATTAAAATTATATCGCTTCATATACCTATGACAGCGCAGAGTTTTTTGTATAGAATGCTGAATGTAATACAAACTACCAGTTCATTTTAAAAAAAACTGTTAGTAGTAGCTAATATTACATGGCAGCTTGAATTAACTTTTGTGAAATTTTATTTCATATTTAGTATATACTATTGGTAGATCAAAAACTATTTCTTAATACGGTCTTCTTATTCAATATGTGACTGACTTACTTTACACCACTAAAGCTTTGTTCAACTGACATTTTAAAACCGTATTGCACACAGTAAGAATAATACTTACTTTTACAAGAAAGTTTAGTAAACTAATGGAAGAATATTTATCAGTGTAGGCACTACAGTAAGAATGCCGCGGTTCATTAAAATGCCTAAATTTAACAAATGCCTGTCGGGACTAGTAAAGCATGCATGTTTTTTTTTTTTTTTTTTTTTTTTTTGTTTTTGCAAAGTGTTAGATGTGGAACAAAATAACCTTTGACGGCCTGTCACATTTAATGAAATATTTTACACCTGAACGAAAAAATTTCTTGGTAATTGGTTGCTACTTTTTGTGACAATTAAAACAATTATGGTAAAATGAAAAGAGATTAATTTGTAAAAGTACAGTTATAATTTGTAAATATACAGATATATTTGTTTATTTACAAGAATTTTCTGTAAAATGTTCAATATTTTAGAAAAATTACAAATTTTTTTGTAAACTAGTTACAAAAGATTTTTTTTGTAAAAGTACAAATATTTTTTACTGTTTATGACCTGTAACAAATAAAAACTGTTTGTAGAGCCAAGCGTAAAAAATATACATGTAATTTTTTTCCCCTGACAATTGCTGCTTTTTGCATTTCTTCACTGTTTGAAATTGGAGCGAAATCAATAAATATGCTTGTAATAGTTGATACTGTTACATCACTGGCAGACAATTCTCAATTCTAAAGTTTGCATCCTTCATGGATAGAAGCGTGTGTGTGCGTATGTAATGTCTATAATACATATAGACTATACATTTAATACTACATCTTAGATGACTAAATGTTCAAGGTAGAGTATATAATATTTTAATTAATTATAACGTATTAATGCTTTGTTTTTTAAATGTAACTCGTTATTGATAATACCTAAATATAATTGTCTTCTTGTTTAAATACGTTTCTGGTATTAAAAATAACACGTTAAGAAGGTATGGCATGTCTTTGAAATTTGTAATTACAAATACAGAGTGATTAATTTTACCTTATTATTAGGGATACTTATTTATATCTTGAAAATGTTGACAGTTTGCTAGGCTTAAATAATACGTGTTCATGTCCAATGTTCTAATTCCGATAGCGATGTGGTCTTGTCTCGGCCAATGTTAAGTCTAGTGCGTCATTACTAGAGTTTGTGATTCGTCTAAAAGAACTTAAACCGAGCCGCATTACTAGGGAACGAAAAGAGTTTTCCAGTTGTATCAAGTGCACATCTGCAGCACTATTTCATGGTTAGTGCTAGGCTGTCTTAAGGGATTAGACAACTGAAAAATTAAAATATTTTTAATAATTATTATATTTGTATGATATACGGTTAGATATGATGGTTTATCGCGGGAAAACTTGACTGTTTGCTGTATTTCAACACGCGTTCAACTCACCAGAGTATTACTGGATTTCTCTTGTACGTGAAGCTGATACCCTATTTGACTGAGCCAATAAGTATCCCGATATTGTAATATTTGATGATTATTATTTATCAGCAGACAGCTACGTTGTGTCAGAAGAATATCATCCAATCATACATGTTGTAAGAACTACAGCGTTTTCAAGGGTATGTTGGCACAAAACATTTTAACGGTATGTCATAATCTCTGCACATGGTTTGTTTTGTAGATATAAGTTGTGACTATTTTCAGTGTACTAAAATTTATTTAGCTTTCATAGATTTTGTATTATGGCATGTTGAAGTGCAAAGTTGTATAAAATTATTTTATGCAAGAAAGGTACACGGTAAAAAACATCCTTAAATGATTATCAAGTTATTATCCCAGATGCAGTATGGGACAGTTACCATACTTCCACCTTGTAAATATGCAAACTTTTACACTTGTTAAAATACAAGTCTGGTAACTTCAGAATACATTTGACTGTTTTATAAACATGTTTTGGATTGCTGCCATGGATGTCTGGGAAACTATTCTACCATACCTACTTTCTTAGCGCTCCTATACGCACGTCTGGTAAATTTACAAACTATTTTTTAGGGTGTAAACCAGCTGACTTAACGAAATGAAATAATTCACACTGAAGAACAGTGTCGGGAACTACACCATTACATATATAAAAACCTCATTGAATATTTTTATATATTTTACATAATGATATTAAATTTAAAAAAAATGCCTATGTATGCATTTTTTAAATGCAAAACTATCCAATATTGTTTTTATACTTCTACACGGAATTATAAACATTATGAAAGCTGAAAAATTTTCATTGCATTAAAGAAATCAGTCACAATGTATGTATAGAAAACAAACCATACCTCGTAGAAATATAAAAACTATTAAAACAATTAAAATGTTCGATGTCTTGTGTTTCAACCAGTCAATCACAGACGTGTGGTGTCGTAGTAACCTTCTTGTTATTCGGACAGGCAAAAGAGACACTCTTCACAAATAGACGCTGCTAATTACCATTTAAAGGAGTTGCAGATAAGTAAATAAGACATTAAAACAAGCGAGGAAAAATTCTATTCGCGAAAATTTCAGGCCCCTACACATGACGTTGTACAGTTTTGGAAAGTACGCTAGAGGGAAGAAAGATTCTCTCTATATCCCACTGTCTATACTATTTCCCAGGAAAGAATATTTTCGGTTAGTTATTTTGTCTCCAGTGTCTATTCTCTTTAAATATGCGTGGCCATAGGTCATTTATAAGTATTTTACTATATCTTAAGTTAAACTTAATCCCACATACTTTCAAGTGATGTACAACAAGGTTAGGCATACATAATAATTTGGGGTAAGTTTGTATAATTTTGGTGTAACATTGTACCAGACATGTAATAAAAATTCGTACATCTACTTACGCTTGACGTTGCCCAATCGGTGCACAAATAAATTAAAATTTTTCAATTCAGCGTTAAAATATTATTTTTCTTGAACATACGTATAAGTTAACGTTTACTCTGACTAACATTTTCAACATAATTATAGCAAGATTGGTTGCATTTAAAATTGCATTTATAAATAACTGTGACGTTAAACCATATGTTTTTAAGGTCACCTGCAGTGAAATATTCGTAATTTTGTAACACATCAAAACACGGATTAACCCTTACACATTACATTAATAATCCCACAAGTAAAATATTTTTCGTACAAGCACATGGCAGAGAAGCGAATTGACTACGCAAAGTAAAAACTATAGAAAGGACATGAATGAAATAATTTATAAGTTAATGAAAGTAAATTCATTAAGGTACAGAATCACACCTTTGTAATTTCATGTAATATTATTGTATTAAAAATGTCTTATAATATATCTGAATTTTTGCATAGCTGAGTACATGTATTAAAAAAAATTAATTAAAATAACAAAGGGGTCAATCTGTAGCACACTACCTTTACTTTTATTACAAATTATTTCTTTCATATTGTTTAAATAGTTTTTACTTAGGGCACGTAGCGAAAATAGTCAAAATAGTAACATCGCTAATATGACATGTGTTTGTACACAAACTACCGATCCGAATTTATTTGACGGAAGTTTGAAAGTCTTTCGTAAGTTATAAAATTACGAATTTTTCGGTGCAGGGCACACTTATGCTGATAAAAGTAGGTGTGTGTGTGTGTGTGTATATATATATATATATATATATATATATATATATATATATATATATATACACACACACACACACTCACACACACTAATCCTGATACAACTCTTAGCGCGTAACAATATAACACTGAGAAAGAACATTTGTCCGCACGGCAAAATTTAATTATAATAAACAAATGTAAGCACTGTGAAGGAGAGAGTTGTAATGGAAATCGATATGAAATATATTTTCTTTAATAACTGTTCCTTGTCCTCAAACTGATAAAAAAGACAGCCTTTTCTTATAACTAAATTACAGAAAGTATTAAAATGAAGTTGCATCATGTCTCAGATTTGCGGAATGTCCTGAGTACTGAGTACAAAGAAACATTGTGATTCAGTGCAATGAGCCAGAAGAGTCTACGAATTCACGAGTGATTTTTCTTACATTCCGTCCCTCAGGTATTACCGGTAAAGACAGAGACAGTCTATGCCGCAAGGGAGCCCCGACTTTTCAGACCAAAACGAGTAATTTGTGACGGGACCAGGGGGTTTTTGGTTTCAAGGGGGAGGGAAGGGGAGAAAAAGGAAATATTTCCCCCGTAACGCTTTCCAAGAAGCCGGTCGGAGACCCGCCAGTATTATAATTACAGCGACGTGCCTTCGTGTCGCTATTATAGTCATTTGCTGTGGATCTCTTCCCCTCCAGCTGGGAGGGAAAGGGATGCTGTGTGTATAGGCTATTCACGGTAACACAAGAGCATTTGAAACCCTGTTTTTCCCCAGCTAACTTATATACCTCTGCAATTGTTAACATTCTGGATCAGAATAAGCTGCATCTAAACAAATTCAGTAAGTTAATATGATGTTCATTGATTAACGTTTTGCAATTTGTGGCAGGTAAAGATTCAGAAAACCATTGATTGGGTAACAAATCTAATCAGTAAGTGTAGTTCACTATTTGATCAGTGTAATTTCTATGACCTAACAGTAAATTAAAAGCTACAGTTTAGTTTTGTAAATAAAATGCCATTACATATCAAAATTTCATATGAACTTATATAGTATATATGTGATAATATTTATCACCATTTGAAAAGTAAGTCTGCAAAAAACAGTTGATTGCTTTTTTTAATGTGAATTTGTGTTTCGATACGTTACACTACAATGAGCAGTACATTTGTACATTACATAGTAGTCATATATTCCCATTTTTCGGTTTTATGAGATAGCTGAGTTTTAGTAATTTTCAGTTTCTCTGTGTTGCTATTATACCTGTGAAGTTACTCTGCAGTGACTTTAAAAAGTCTGTTTTAATTACAAGCACTTTGTTGAGAAAGTACGCACCAAATTTTCCCATGCCACCGGTTAATAAATCATAAATTCAGATATTCTGAGATGTCGGAGTGAAATCCAAATGTCGTAGGTTCAAGCCATGTCACATCTACTGAACTGTGTGTGAATATTTATGAACCCTTTCCTTGAATTTCGGAAAACATGAACAAAAAAATGTAGAATAGTATTACACGCAAAGTTCACTTTATTACATCTGAGGTTTTTTTTTTTTTTTTTTTTTTCGTTTCCATTTCGTGAATTTTGTCTATTCAATCAGTGGATTTATTTAACTGATGCAACCTGTGGTGTTTATCAGATACTCGATGAAGCAGTTACACCGGAATAAATATTTGTAAAATATTTTCAAATCAGTGAATATGAATACTCCAAAAAATAATTAACTCTCCCTACAAGATGGTTAAGTCAAGGTAAACATACTTTACCTCGTTTAATATACTATTCAACCAGCAAAAGCGTGTGGGATAAAATACATATTTTATGACAGAATCACGGACCGGGTGTTGATAATATTTTCATTTATTACATTTTTTAATATTTATTCAGGTTAATTTTCATATTCTTTGATTTTAGTAATTTTAGTAATTTTCGTACAGTAATTTGGGGTAACTTTGTACCGGTCAGGGTAACTTTGTAGAGCCAGCCTAGTATAATTTCAAATGAAGTATTTCAGAATTTAAGAATACGGTTGTGTTCTATTTGAATAAATTGGTTAACCTTAAGTTTTGCGTAGTAGTTGAATGCCACAAAGCTAATATATAAAAGAAAATCCCTGGTATAGTGTCACCCCAAAAATAGTACAAAATTACCTCAATTGACTGTATTTGTTATAATCACTCCTCCGTATTTATATTTAATTGTTTAGTTAAATCTCAGTAACTGTAGCTTTTCTTCTTTGAAAGCAAAGACTTATTCAATTATGTGGATAAATTTGCAATGTTGTTGGCGTTGACCTTCCGCCTTGTGATAATTGTTATCATCTCGGGTTTTGAAACGTTAATATTTATGATCTTCACTGCAGCAAGCTGTGTACATTGTTATATTCTGTCCATCGTAAGAGGCACGATGTTTAGTCAGATGTTTGAACTAGGGTATTATGTAAGAGCCCAAACAACGCTAAGTGTTTAGTGTTTCTTATTCAGTCTTCGAATACTGAAGATCTTTGACTACGTTCAAAGCGGTACAAGCCGTAAGCCAGTTTCCTTTTTACCCTATCTTTGTTTTAAATAAACATACTTAACGTAATTTAATGCTGTGAACTCTTAAAATGTTGAACTTTAAAATACGACATATTAGAAGGCATAAACTTCTCGCCAATTTGTTATTCAGTTGCCAAGACATGCACGCAAGGCAATTAATAAAATATATACTTTTTTACTCACAGTCGTTCTGGTTTATTGGCTTGACGGAACTACCAGAAGTTATGCTTAAATATTTAATGCATTTATTATTCCTTTAAAGCAAATCGGTGGTAATGTCACTAAGTTATGATGAGTATTTGATAGTTACGGTCTAAGTTACGGGCTTTATTCCAAGCTTTCCTACATGATATGTTTATTAAAATATAATTCAATTTTTTTTCCATTAAGTATAGTTTTTTAGTTGACTCTATTCGAAAACTATATATTTATTAAAGTTATCTACCAAATGAATACAATTTTAATAATATCAGAGGTTTTTCACTTTGCTTCCAATGGCTCCATGTTATAATTTAATAAATAAACCTTATTCAACCTCTCTCTTTCATATCTAACAATAATTATTCCTAATACTATATATCCACGGAGCTTAGTCCGTGACTAAACGTGCTGACGATTTACATTGCTACGCGTACAATTATGTTAGGTATACCAAAAATAATTTTATTACAATCTCAATAGGATAAATCTACAGATAATATGTTTTTAATTTTTTAAGAAATGTGTAGTAAAAAATTTATACTTAACAGCACTATTCGTTTCGCCATATCCAGAAATATGGTTTACTTGTACCAAAACTTTTTTCTAATTAGCACAGGAGTTAACATCTTGGACCACGATAAAAAATATTTTTTGTTATTATTCTTAGAAGTGGCGTAACGCAGTGTACCTTCCCAAGAAGAGAAAGGAAGGTCAACACGGTCGTTTGTCTCGATCCTGAGGTTCGCGACATGTATGAAATAAACTGTTTGCTGCATCTGAAATCACTGAAAGAAAGACATATTTCTCGGAGCCGTGCAAATTTCGGTAATTCACACCACGAACAACAGCGAAACAAAAGGAGGCTCTGTTTAGTTACTTGTTGGTGTAAGCTATGTTTGCTCTGTTACGTAACCAGGTTCACTCGATCACCACCACGGCGTGCCTCAAGGCTCCGTTTTGGAGCCCTTGTTACTTATAATAGTGATAAATTATTTGTATCATAGTGTACGTTTTGCTGATGATATACTTTGTTTACAAGTCATGATTAGAGATGATGGTTTATCGCGGGAAAACTTGACTGTTTACTGGGTTTCAACATACGTTCAGCTTACCAGTAGAATACTGGTTTTAGCTTGTACTTGGAGCTGTTACCCTATTAGACTGAGCCAATAAGAATCCCGATATTGTAATATTTGTAGAGATGATGGTTTATCGCGGGAAAAGTTGACTGTTTGATGGATTTCAATACACATCCAGCTTACCAGAAGATTACTGGCTTTAGCTTGTACGTGGAGCTGTTGCCCTATTTGACTGAGCCAATAAGAATCCCGATATTGTAATATTGGATGCCTGGTATTGGTCTGCAGATAGCTACGTTGTGTCAGTGTTTTCAAGGCTATGTTGGCACAAAACATTTTCGCGATATACCATCATCTCTAAATATTTGATAACTAGGGCCCGGTAGTTTACGCGAAAAGATTTCTGCAGCACTTTGTTTCAGTGCCTTACGTGCACACCTGCATCTCCGCTTTGTGGTCAGTGATTGGATGCCTTGACATACAACGTCTGGAGCAAGTCTTGCTGACTAAAGCATACTCTGCTTATATTATGGTTTTCTTTTATTTGTTTATTTTTCTTTAACAGTCATTCAATTTACAATGGAGTACGTCCAAGAAACTGAATCTAGTCAATGTAGGTATTCTTGGATGTGCAAATTATGTTGTTATTATACGGCCAATCAGCGTATGGTGGCTACCCTGCTAGCCGGCAGCTAGACCAATAGGAAACTCGGGGCTGGTACAAACAGCCTTGGGCAACCAATACGCGGCGAAGTTCGCCCGAATCAAACGAACCGCCACGTCATTTTACGTCTGTATCACTATTTAGTCTGTGTCCCTACGTTGACTGAAGTATGGCAGCCTCCTCTTTCAGAGGTACGACAGGAACCGGTACTCGAACCTGTTTCCTCCCGGATACGAATCCAATGTGTTACCGTTGTGCGACCTCGCAAGGCCTGACACGACGGATTTAAGGCCTTGTTACGGAGTTTTGCAGTGATTTCGAAAATATTTTTTTTATTGCTACCTAATACTCATATCAAAATTTCGCTGCACTGTTTTGACACTTATATGTTATAATTTGTAGCTCAATTTTTTGTGGAATTATACTGAACGGTTTTTTAGATTTCATTACCCAAAATACCACGTTTTTCGTCGTGAAAATAAGCAAAAATTAAGGAAATTATGTTTTTGCTGGCGAATGGTACATTGTTTTAAAAAACGCGTCCACAGTATTGTGCATCGTGTGATTACACATTGACTCAAATTTTTTCAAAACTTTTGGTTAAAAAATATTTGAGTTTTTGGCACCAGTCTGAAAATTACTCGGGAATAAGCCCTTAAAAAGTGCTAACTTTACCGTAAACTACCTGTAGTTAGGTGACGGAATAGGGTGACTTGTAATAGCAAGTTGCAACGTGTTAGCCGCCGGAGTGTCAGGAACCTGGCAACTCTCGCCTACCATGTTTTTTTGTACGTATGTTCAACTTCGCCTGCGATGTTCTTTTTTTCTACTTACTCAACGGATTTTTACGCCTGCGGCGGAGGCGGAAGGATTCGGCTGGTCCGCAAGGACTGGTTCTGGCGCCTCGGACCTTCACAGCCGGGGTCATGAGTTCGACGATCTGCTGTGACACAACTGGGTTTCCACGAAAAAAATATTTACACCTGTTTGTTGCAATTCCGTGTGTGTACATCTGCAGCTCAGCCTCGTGGTTATTGGTAGCTTTTCTTTTTGCAGAAGCTTATATTGTTATGAAATAGTATTAGTTTTGTAGACGATACTTTTGAGTATAGAGTTTCCTCTTTCCTCTTACGAAACAATTTTAGCTAGCATACATTTCTCGTATCCGTTCGTTAAAGACAAAATTTAATAGTGAAAACCGGTTGACTTATTTAAAGAAAATAATTCACAGTTACTAAGCACAAAAGTGTGACATTCTACATTCTATTAATGGAATTGTCGAGCTCAACTCTGGGAACGCTGCAAGTGTCAGTTTTTTTTCGTTCTTCTACTCTCCATCATGACGTCAACACCAACATATTTTTGTGGTCAATTTTTTAACCTCGTAATGAGATATAGTCGTTGAATTTCATCCGTTTTGGGTAATTTATTTTGTCTCTTCATTGTTTGCTAGTGGTCACGGCGGTCGAGGGTTCATATACGACTACAACCAAGGCAATCCTGGATTTGCGCATGAGGGGATCGTGCCGGACGATGTCGCTGGTCGACGGGTTTTCTCCAGGATCTCCGGCTTCCCCCGCCCCATCATTCCAGAGCTGCTTCATACTCACAACATGTCACCCCTCACCAGCGCTCAAGATCTAAATGTTGAATGCTGGCCACGGTCGTAGAAGTACAGGTCTGGACACTCGCCTATCTAACAATGTATTTTGCTTGACCCCCTTGTTGTTTGGCTGTAGCTCGTACAGTTTCCGAGAATGTCGTACTTTTTGGCGCTGTTTTCCGGGCGGTCGGACTCAATCTCCGTCCACTTTTTTCCATTGTTAAATTTATAAAGTAAACAAAGATTGCTGGAGCCTTTTCTTATATTTGTGAGCGAAAAAAGCATTTCATAAATTGATAAAAAATACGTTTTGATAAATTGTTTATCTTAGCAGAAAGGAAGTGGGCGGAGTTTAGTCCGACCGCCGTAACATCAGCGCCAATAAAACACAATATTGTCGGCAACTTGGTGAACTACAGCCAAACAACAAGGGGGTCAAGTTTCCAGGCGAGTGTCCAGACCTGTTCTTCTACGACCGTGATGCTGGCCAAAAGCTCTTCACTATGTTGTTTGCCGAAAGTGGAAATATATTTAGTTTGGTTTTCTGTTGCTCGCACTATTATGTTTTAATTTGTTTATTTGGGTAGTCGAACCTTGTCTCTGGAATTATGGCCGTGGTGAAGACAGTTTTTTTTGTTGTTTCCGGCTAGAGAAATTTTTACTTTATTAATTTGAATTTAGGTATCGCTTCGAAACGTAAAGTTTAAATATTTGGACTCCACAACCTCCAAAATTATATGATTTTGGTAACAGAAAAAAAAATATAAAAATTTCCAAATGTTTACAATACAAAAAAAATATATTTTTGGATGAAACATGTCACATGTAATTTAACAAGCTATTTGGGAACTTCCAAAATGTCAAGTAATTTTAAAGTAAATGTAAGAAAAATAAATAATAGTAAAAATGATATTAATAAATAACCAAATTTAAAGACATACAGTACTTACATGTTTGTTAATTTCTTGTCTCATTGTTCGAAAGTATCCTATTTCTTTATTTGATACGCAAATAAATGTGTGATATCCGAATTCTTGGTGACATCCTGTGATTCATTACTTAACCGTTATTTTCTGGTGTCTAGAAATTTTGATTAAGGCTGAGGGGGCTGTTGGCTTATTTGTGGGTTATATTTCTGTGTATTTTTTTTTTCAAATAAAACTTTAAGAATGTTGGACGTAGGAAACTCAGAGATTCATATCATTACCAAGCCTGTCTCTATCTAGAGAGTGTGATGTCATAGTGTATATTTTCTTAAATGTCCCAAAATATAAGTTTTAATTCAGATATGAACCCTTATCTTCAGTATTAGTATACATAACGCATCCCTTATAACACTAATTGATCATGGTTAGTAATTTTTCTGTGGGAAGCGTGTGTAATTTCGGCACTTGCCTCGAGATGACTTGCTGGTCTAGAAATATTTTGATGTTAATTGTGCTTAAATCTAGTCTGCCTCTTGCAGCTAATGAACCAGTCGCTTTCTGCTAAGCAATCTGACCATCAGCCACTTGTGAATCAAACGCGCAGACATTTATACCAATGAAAATATCAGCAGAGAAGACGTCAAGCGCTATTTCTTGCTACGTACAGTGTTGCCAGAAAGACCCATCACAAGCAACACCCCATCGACCATGGACAGGCGACTGAATGGGCTAATCGCATAAATGTGTGCAATACAGACGGACACTATAACAGGGCTTATTTTTAAATATTTTGACTTGATACTCAGTAAAAACGTTTCCTTGGTAGCAATAATAATAATAATAATTATAATAATAATAATAATAATTTGAGACTGTATTCTTGTGGTAAGTAAATCTTGCCTGCAACAAGAAAAACATAAAACTTGTGTGTCAGTGTCGTACTATTAATATTTGCCTTTAAAAAAATGTTCTGCGAGAACGATTTCACTTTCTTTGTAGAGAATATATACATTTTTCAAACATAACACTTGCCTTAAAAAATGTACTATTACCTTTAGTGTGAAGAATCTTTGTAATGATGTTAATAGTAACACAATTATTTTTTGCAGTACACGTATACTTTATACGGGTTTAACTGTTAATATTTTCTTAGAAGTTAGGGCCTAAGTGGTTTTAAAACTGCTATAGCTATTTCAGTTTGTTTGTTTTCATAACTCATAACACAAATACATTTTTAATGAATTGTTATAGATTTCATGAATTATTGCTCATGGGATTGGTCACTAGTTAGCTGTTTACCTTCTTTTAATTAAAAAAAAGGAAACGTTTTTCTTAGGAAATATTTATTATTAAATTTGTTTAAATGTACATATTGCTAACATAATTGATTCTATGTTTTCGTTTTTTTTTTTTTTTTATGATTTTTTAGTTCAATTTGTCGGAAGAATTTGTAACCAAGCTCGTCGAAGAATAGAGTCTATGTCTTGGATAAATAATTAAAACATTAAACCTCACACAATCGTTATTTGCCAATCGATATAACACAAAATAATACAAGTACATTGTGAGAGTTATTCAGGCTTAATACGAGTGTATTTGTAAAGATAGAAAAGTAACTACAGCCGACCTCTTTCTGGTCGAAAATTTGACCAGTTTTTGTCGAAAATCTCCTCATTAAACATTAATTATGTCTAACAGTCTTCATTCTCACAATTGTTTTGTGGAACTTTTAGAAAATACGTTTGTTGAGAGTTCCCAGACCGATGACTTAGCGTGTATGTGTGTCGTTTATGTGTGTGTATAGTGTTCACTGTTGCATTCGTTACCAAATGAAGGAAGACGTTGACTTAAAATATCCGAGTTTTATCTCGAATGAAAAAAAAAAATGTTTTTTTTTTTTTTTCGAATACACATATGTTGTCACAGAAAACCTTACAGAGTACATTTGACAATACTTACAACCGAAACAAGCCAATATCGTCAACAGATAAATTTGATAATTTGGTACATGGTTTTATGCCAACTAATGGATTTTCAGTGATCACGCAAACTACTTACAATAATATTTGTCCAAAAAATTTTATTCCTCTCTATGCATTTTTTCACGACACATAATGTACTGAATAAATTTAATGTTAGAGATAAATATTTAATATAAATTTTGCTACTGCTCCAATTGTGTGAATTTAAGAACACTATTTTATTAACAAAAGTTTGAAAACATTACTCCTCAAATAAATTAAATAAGCAAATAAATCCACCCGAATAGACTGTAAAGTATTGGATAAACTCTGTAGAAGAGCGAAATAAACCGTGTAAAATTTCGGTTGGCGCGATTATTCACCCTATGGAGAGTCAGTTGTTTGTTCCTCCACTTCCACGTCTTCGTGACAAACATTTAAGATTTACTATCTATCCGTGCTACGTTCAAAGTATAAGTTAAACGAATATTAAGTGACTGATGAAAAGATGAAAACGTTATAAATGAGTGTTTCGTACACGTATTTTTATTATGTGTTTTCGTCACGACAAAAGCAAAATTGTGGCAGGGACTAAAATTATAATTTCACGATAAAAGAAAAGCACCAGCTTTAAATTATGGGCTTCGACGGGGATACGTTGAGGCCAAACGTATATTTCATCCGTGTGCCGGTGTCAACCTTATCCGCTCTCACGCACACCAGCAAACTCTATAACCAGCAGGTCTTTTACAAACGTTATCTCGACTCCTTCGTACTAGACTGTTATAAATGTTGTGGTTTCCTTTATCGTGGTTCCAGGGCAGATGCTGTTACGTGGCTGTTTTGTTTTAGTGGCCTGGTTAAAATTCCGAAACTGGCAAACAAAAGAGGTTTTTTGTTCAGATGGCTCTTAAATAAGCATTGCCAGATTTCGAATCAGCAAGAAATAAAAAAAAATTAGCAATCTAAGCGACACGGGATCTTGAAACATTCAATGACTGACCAAACGTAAACATGGCAATGAAACAAAATTGTGCAAAAATCGTTTTGCTACAAAATTGTGACTATAATGGCCAATGCGTGTATAGAACTGAGAAGTAGGGTAAACCTTTTCTTCTTAATACTAAGGCTTCGAACTTCAGTTCCAGAAATGTATTAACATTTTATTTGAGATCTTCTATGTGATACATTGGCCACTTATTACCGAAACTACACATGTCTGCCCTTTGTTGGTAACCTAGTGAACTGTATACAGAACCTTCCCAAATTTGAGGTGTTATCACGTTGTTAAGGTACGCTCGGTTTACCCTATATGCAGAGATGATGGTAAATCGCGAAAATTTTTAGCAACAACATACCCTTGAAAAGACTGTGGTTTCTTGCTACATATGTGATTGGGTGATAGACGTTTGACACAATGTAGCTGTCTGCAGACCAATACCAGGAATCAAATATTACAATAGCAAGATTCTTATTGGCTCAGTCAAATAGGGTGACAGCTCCCTGTACAAGCAAAAGTCATTATTCTTTGGGTAAGCTGAACGTACGTTGTATCTAAACAAACAGTCAAGTTTTCCCGCGATAAACCATTATTACAGATGATGCGGGGTTTATCGCGGGAAAACTTGACTGTTTGCTGGGTTTCAACGCACTTTCAGCTTATAAATACGTCACTTGCTTTTATCTGTACGTGGGACTGTTACTCTATTTGACTCAACCAATAAGAATCCTGCTAATGGCAATAGTTAAAACCTGTTATTGGACTGCAGACAATTGACGTGTATCACCCAATCGTATATGTTGTAAGAAACTACAGTGTTTTCAAGGGTACGTTGGCACAAACTATTTTCGCGATATAACCATCATCTCCTCATATATGACGTTCCCAGATGTATCCGCGAAATACTCGTGCTTGTAAGCACTGGTTGAATAAGTGCTTCTTAGCGACTGCTAAAGCGAACGTTCGCCGCCCGCCTGGGATGCCTCGGAAGACCGCAAGCACATCTCTCTTGTTTCCACGTGTCCGGAGACAATGCTGCCGTTCTCCAGGGCGATTGCAATCTCCACCTCCCCGGGGCTCTGCTGGAAGCCTGGTATTACCGCGAGAAGAGAGCTAGCTAGTGGTGGGATGTACGTAGTAAGTAAGCGAGCTGGGCTCATTTATCAGCAGCGCCGACCGAGTGCCGGGCTGGTGTGAAGAGTGCCTTGAAAGCCCTGCTCTGCTACTTATTTCTCTTCTCCTCGACCATTGTGAATCCTTCCACCCACACCTGCGCTTACCGCTCCCATGTTACGTCTGGGAGCCAGACCCTCACTTCTAATTACTCCAACTTACATTGTAAAAATTGTTAGCGCATTAAAGACGTTTTATTCCAAAAATAGTTGCCAATGCATTTCTCAAGATTTGATGAAATATTTTGTGCAGCGCTTAAAATCGAGGACGAAGGGAACGTATACATATTGTGGAGTGAGTGAAGCGCGTTTTACGGCCATTTAACAATGAGATATTTAAAGATATTTAACGAAAAGGTGTTTAGAGCCAATGAGGGGTGGCATGATTTGGATATAGAGCGACGCCTGGAATGAAGGGCATCGTCTAGGCACCTACGAAAATACAAGTGACTCCGATGAGAATCAAACCCGTATCGCCTTGGTGAGAGACTACAGATGGTGGAGAAAGGGGGTTGAGAGGTTTTCTGGTCAGCGCTTAACGTCGAGGTCTTCAGCGCTGGTGAGTGATGGCATGAGGTGAGTATGGAGCAGCACCGGAATGAAAGGGCGGGGGAAACAGGAGATCCCCGAGGAAACCCGCCGACCTGCAGCATCGTCCGGCACGATTCCCACATGCGAAAATCTGGGGACCGACCCCGCCGGGAATCGAACCCGGATCGCCTATGCATTTCTCAAACCCAGCAAATAAAAAAAGGGGATATTTTCAAACGAGTTGCTTTCAATGGTTAGGGTGTGTTGCAAGGTAAGCTGTGCTTTGCGACGCCTGTACATGACTTTTCTATCGGTAGGGCCACGATTTTGTCGCGAAAAGATTTTTGCCCCACTTTGTTTCAGTGTCTCTCGTGCCCATCGGTAGCTCTGCTTCATAATTACTGGCAGCGCGTCTTTGTTCAGACACGTTTCTCTATTGACTTCACCAATCAGAATAAGATTATTGTGACTCCTTACGTCGGTAATTTGCCAAGGCAAGTGAGAGTAAAATTATCCAATTACAGGCGTTGTAGCAGACCTGTAGACGTGCACATGACGCATCGAAACCAAATGTTGCAAAAATCTTTTCACCATAAAATCGTGGCTCTATCTATCGGTAGTGGCGAGTCACGAATGTGATGTCTAGAGATGACGGTATATTGCGAAAATTTGTTGTAACAACATACCCTTGAAAACGCTGTTTTTTTCTTGCAACATGT
Source organism: Medauroidea extradentata (assembly GCA_003012365.1). Classification (NCBI taxonomy): domain Eukaryota; kingdom Metazoa; phylum Arthropoda; class Insecta; order Phasmatodea; family Phasmatidae; genus Medauroidea; species Medauroidea extradentata. Next base: position 147,408 of record PNEQ01093082.1, on the reverse strand, counting down.
ATGATTGGGTGATATACGTCTGACACAACGCAACTGTCTGTAGACCAATAATAAGCATCAAATATTACAATAGCTGGACTATTATTGGCTCTGTCAAAGGTAACAGATCCACGTACAGGAAAAACCCAGGAAGCTATTGATAAGCTGAATGTACCATTGAAATCCAGCAAACAGTCAAGTTTTCCCGCGATAAACGATAGATAATCTATTTTGACGCCACTTCTAAAAGTCCACTCTCGGATTTGTACAGACGTGCGTCGTGAAATACTGCTTACCTTTGCAACACATTCACGTCATGCCACCGGCTGCTATGGGCAGGGAAACGAGAAATTCGCCGTTTCTTTCACCGGCATGCTAGAATCTACTGTACTATGCATAGTCAAGCCCCGCCTATTCTTTGTTCGAGTGAGTGGCAGCTAATGGTCCGAGCTTGAGTGTGTATGCATATGTCATTGGATTCTAAAATGCAGGTATTGAATTCGCGAAGTTTTTCCTTCCCTAGCTATGGATAGAGACATGCAAAATTCGCGTTATCATTTGGTAGCAGACTAAACTTCACTTTCCTATACGTAACAGAGCATAATCTGAGATTAAATTGGCCACGAACTTTTGTGTGTTCTCATTTACGTGTGTTACGCTTTACAGAGATTGGTCTCTCTACCGTGTAAGCTTTCTCCGCGGCAAGTCACGACAATATAGGCCAGCGGGAGACGTCGAACAAGTCTATAGTCACTTGGAGTCTAGTCAGTTGTCAGAAAATAACGCGAATTTTGCATGTCTCTAGCTATGGAATGTTACAACTTAGTGTGGTAGAATAATTCCACTGTAAACAACCTGCGCACTAGAGGCCGAGAAGCGACGAAGCTATGCGGGTGACATTGAAGAGACCACAAAATGCCGCATCGTTACAACGAGTAAACTGTTGAACTATAACGTGCATGATTCCTGCAGAAACATTTTTTTACTATGGGACTTAAAAGCGAAAACCATACAATTTTATTGGCGGAAAATCTTCTGCAAAGCTCACTATATGTTTCTGAGTTTCACACGCATCCAGTTAGCATAGTTGGAAGTACGGCAGTCTGAAAAGGCAGTTTATGGCTAGGCCTACGTTAGAGGGCTTAGAAACAGTGTTTCAAATTAGCAAGGTGTCTCAACGACGACATTCCGTCCTTTTCCGAAGTGTGTCTTTTTATCGTACATTAGTAGAGGCACGATTATTTCGCATATTGATTCTAGGCCAGGTTGAATATCAATAACATATACTTCACTCCTTCTGTGATTAGACTAGAGCGGTTTTAACACACATTTGACGACTGCAAGCCAGTTATAAATAAGGAAACAAGTCGTGGGGATATCACGTGCTACACGTTTGTACTGTTAGAAGCCAATGGATATTCGGCTTCAGCCGGTACACGTATATAACTGAGAAGTCTAGGCTGTTGCCAGATAAATACGCGAAAGACTCTTGCCTCTATACATTAGCAAAATCGGCACGTGTGGAATAGTTTCTCAAGAAAACCATACTGACGAGCACACTGTAACGTATTTTAAGTGCATGGTAGACCGAGCACTGAAGTATCAATTACTTGAAAACATGCAAATGTTACCAGCAATGGAAAAAAAAAATGCTATGCAATATATTTTATCAATAATTATTTCTAATGAAAACAATATTTTAGTCTACAGAAGACACCGTGCAAGCTTTAGTCACAATAATACAAAATGAATAAAGTGCAATGACAACGACCAGTATCGTAGGGCAACCAATAAAATCAAGTGTTAAAACTGTCAAACAAAATAGCACTTCCCCGATTAGCATACGCTTAATTTCAATGACGCTGAAGTTTTTTAGTGATTTATGACAATACCAGTTTTTATAGCAACGTGTATAGAGCAATAAAAAGAAGTTTAGCAGGCAGTATTACGTATACACACAGGTATTATTATTTTATCGTTTTGTCGTAGAAAAGCCTGAAAAGATTACTCCTGACGAATATTCTTGTACGTCTAAAAGTGACTGATGCATGTTATGTAGTTTATTATTAAAGTTGTCATGCATTGCGTATTTCATTTATAGATAGTTTTTAATTGCATAATGTGGATTTTAACTTTATACTTTCTGAACATATTTTGTGCGTAACTACAAAAAAGAAGTAATATGGTTGCGGTTATTTCGGAGATAATTACTTGTAACGCTTTTTAAGTATACTGAATTATTCTTAAAATTATTTTCCCGTTGCGATGGTAAACAAACGTAATAAATAAGACCAAAATTCAAATTTTGATGCATACAATATCGTTATACTCTAGACATATCAGTAATATTAGTACATCGAATCTTAAAATAAAACTTTTATTTTCAAACTCTCCTTCACTGAGTATGATATAATATGAAACACGTGTTCTGTAAGTGCATTTTGAAAGTGTGTGTGTGAACTTCTAAAATTCTTACGTACACTTAAGGGCCCTGCCTACCCTCAGAGCCACGGTGAGAGCTAGCATAGGGTTTTACATGTTAAATTATGTTCTATTTGGCTCAGTGTGTGTTGAAGCTACATATACTCCACTGACTTATTTATTCATTTCTGTGCAGCGCTCATTGCTAAAGGATTTTCTAAGCAGTTTTTTTTAATACCCTGAAAGCTGTGAAAGAGAAAGCATTTTTACGCATTGAAAACGATAAAAAAACTGCTATTCGCATTTTTTTCCCTCGCAAATTTGTTTATTTAGCAATATTCCTCGATGACAGAAAATAGTTCTTGTTCTGTAGTGATATCACAATAGGTGAGTGAGCCTCACCGAATATAATTTAACACGTAACACCGTTTCTTTGCTGCTGCCAGAGCTCTGAGGTAGACAGCGTCCTTAATGAATGCAATTGCAAGTACCAATTTTGTTGGATATGTAACTAGGAGCAGTTCACCACAGTGGCTATTCTTAACATGCAACACACGTAGTAATTTTTTTCGGTTTTCCATTCACTAATACTCTTAAAAAGACATAAGATTATATGGAATACGCGCTAAAATAAGTTTTCTAAAATACACAAAATTAACAAAGAATTTTTTCCTTAAGCCATTCATTTTTAGGAATGTAAGAAAATGTAACAAGTACAACTTAAATTTAAAAAAATCCCGACTGTAAATTGATGAGGAGTTCTGAATCCTGCAAATTCTAGTTTATGCTGCAGCATCAGGTCAGGGTGACCATGTTATTTTAATATCATTGAAGTCGCTAAACTTCGGATCGATCAGACCAGTAGAAGCTAGAAAAGAGTTGATGATCTTCAAACTCCTGAACAGATCTTCATACATCATAGCTAAGAACCATCTCGAATACGTCAGCTTTCAAACAAAAAAAACCGCATCAAATTCCGCACTGAAAAAAATACTTATTAGTCACTGCAAAATATTTTGTTAAAATGGACCTTACCAAATTTTTTTTTGTAGTGACCACAAAAAAAAAATTGGCTGTCCCCAATAAAGTTTTGCAGTGAATACAAAATATTTTTGTAACCACTACAAAAAAAAATTTGGTAAGGTCCATTTTAACAAAATATTTTGCAGTGACTAATAAGTATTTTTTTCAGTGCGCCCATTCGTTTGGATGCTACAATGCCACAGACAGATACGCAGATACACAGACAGACACGTCAAACTTATAACACCCCTCTTTTTGCGTCGGGGGTTGGAAAGAGTCCACTACAGTCAAAAAAGTTTAACGCTATAAAAACATTCGCCATCCAGTATCGTGTCATTTGTAGACACATTCCGTTCTGTGAAGTATAATTATAGTTGCGAAAGTTCGTAACATAGAATTCCTGAGTTAAACCTACTGTATATGTTGGTTTTACATTCTATAAATTATTTTTCATAAAATGTTAACGTATACTTCAACAGCGTATCTTACGTTACAGAGCCTCAGTTAAAATACAAACAAGGCCATCTACCCAAGAGGTCAGTAGCTGAGTCACAAAGGAACTTAAAATTTCCTATCACCTGCCAAGAGAGATTGAATGTTTACTGCCAGAATATTATTATAGTTAGGCCCTTGCTGATCTTGATCTGGTCTCTGGGGGAAGATTTCCGGATATGGCCTCGCGAGTATGTAATGATTATTTCAGCCAACCCAGTGGTTCTTGAGATAGAGTGGTTAGAGTTCCGAGTTCAGCGAGTGCCGGTCAGCAAGTGACTTCGGTGGCGGCGAGTGAGCGAGAATGTGACGTCAGGGGTCTGTCGGGAAGAAGAAGAAGAGAGAGCGAAAGAAATACGTTTAAACAGTAGGACTGTTCAATGTACGTATATTATTTCTGGCAGTCATTTGTTTCGTGTAAATACATATTTGTACACAGCAGCAGACAAAGGTGGACACAAGTAATAGTGAGTGGCATACACATTCAATCAAGAAGTAAATTAGCAATTATCTTTCATTTTCAATCATTTAAGAGCCGGTTACAATTTTCGGAGTATATAAACCATAGTTTGACATAGTTCGGATAAACATTTTTTTTGGTTTTTACTTACGCAAATGCACCAGTTTGAAAGTTAAGCTTCTGTACTATTATGCGTTGATCAGGAAGTGCAGTGACATTTTTCCAGCTCTTATCTGCGAGGTCTTGAGCTTTGGTGACGGTTTTAATGAAGTGAGAATGGAGTTGGGACAGAATGCAAGGGTGGGGAAACGAGGATGCTCCGAGAAAAAACGAATGGCAAATGACAATATCTGCCACGTTTTCCATTTACGATAATCGGGAACGAGAAAGTAGGAATCACACCGTGATAGATGTCTTTCTTAAGAAATAATATATTAAAATTCCTAATATAATAATTTTTTTTAATTTGTCGTATTTTTCAGGGAGATGTGTGACAATATGTGTAAAATATACTTTTAAGATATAATCAAACATTTTCAATAGTCTTGAAATTACATTCTAAACTACAAAATCTTACATACTGTTCTTTGACGTTCTCGAAACTAATGGAAAATTTAACATTTCCTCTAATAACTGAAGAAGGTAGATTCAAAAGTCACTAAAAAGATGCTGCGGTAGGAGAAATTGATGCTGTACCAAATAATGGACAATATTGGAATTTTACTGTTCGTGATACAATAATTTCGCTTGGTGCACCACCTCCATCTAGCAACGGTTAGAATGTAGTGAGATAGTACAGTTGGCGAGAGGTTGACTGGGGTGTAGAATGCAGATTGAAAAGGTTCACTTTATCCATCTATCGTACTAGAAATAGTCGTTATTTTGAATCGATATGTTTGGTTATGTAAGAGGTTAGAGTCATTTTTAAACTCGCAAAATAAGTATATTTTGTTTTCTGGAAGTAAGTAAGTCACGGTGGGATAGAATGACGTGATGATAAAAGACGCACAACAAATGTTTGCAAATAATATTTTAAAGAACCATGTATTCTGTAAATGTCAGTTCTGCGAAAATATCTTTACGAAGAGCTGTGTTCACGTTTACTGTTAACTCGTCAATTACTACGAAGAATAGCGTTTCATAACTCCATGTTAACTCCATTCAGAGTTCGTTTCAGTACGGCATTTCGGTCTGAAGTAAATTAATTCCGGACGGAGAGGTTAACAAAGTCACGAAAATAACGATCTTGATGCGAAAAGGAGGTATGTCACATTTATAAACATTTCTGAAACTACCAATAAGAATTTATTAGAAAAGAAAAATTCCAGGTCTTATTAAACCTTCTCAATGCTAGGAATAGTTTCGTAACATGCGCATGCAAAGCATTAGAAATCATAAGTTCCAGAAACTTACGAAGTTTTCTTCCTAGAAGTTTACAAATATGGGCGTGCCCTTCTTCCGTCAAGGTTTTAAGATAATATCGTGTCATTCATAAATTGGTCACTAAGGGAATTAGTTTTCCCGCGGGCAGTAGGCATAAAAAAACCACCACGTGGAATTTAACATAAGGCTATGACTCGTCTAAGACGGGAAGGGGGGGGGGGTCCTTGCAGAAAGGTGATAAAGGCTGTTCAAACTTCAGAATAATTAAGAGTATAAACTATTTATATGTAAACAATTTGCGAATGGCAACTATTTAACGGAGTGGTTAGAAATATAACTAATATATTTTCAGGATATAAATATTGCCACGTGTTTTTATTTACATAGTCCTGTACAATGTTTACATATACATTACACTGACCTGAAAATATTATCAATAATATCTACTCATTAAATACACGGGTAGTAAATAAAATTTATATCCAATAGTACTGTAATCATAGTTATAAATACCTAAGAATCTTTGAATAGGTTTCTGTGATCGACTCTAATTTATACGACCCGCACTATTACCGTAAATATGTACACATTAAAATCGAATTTGTAAAAAAAAAACACAACTAAAAAAAAAAAAAAAAAAAAAAAAAAAAAAAAAAAAAAAAAAAAAAACACAAAAAAAAAAAAAAAAAAAAAAAAAAAAAAAAACACGACATAATGCCTCACGCAATTTAAGAATTCAAAATTCAAATTCCGTTCTGTTATGCTGTTATGAACAACGACGACGCCGTAAAAAAAAAGTAAAATAAAAAAATTATAATAATAAAACACGTATTTTTTTAGTGTATGTGAAACAGAAAAAATTGCTGTTTCTAAATCAAGATACTCATGTTGGTGATCGTAACACATAGCAACTTACACATTACCAAAGAGAAAACAGTTAATGTTAATTTTGAATGTGTTTTATCAAAAACCAACATTTATCGCACAACGGAAAACACAATAACGCTTCCAAGCTAAGCGGCGAACGCCGAAAACCTAACTCTGAAGCTACCTGTCGGTGGAATTTTGAACTACGCCAGTGGGCGCCGAGTGCTAGACGCAATTCGCTAACGACTGTTGGAGTTGAACGGCCCGTAGGCATCACTTTCTGCTGGCGCTAATTAAGTAAACTTGTACAGTCAGTAGATATGTCAATAATATCATACATAAATATTTTGAAGTATATTAAATACAGAGAGGTCAATTACATTTGATGTTCTTTCAGTAATGTTGCATTGAAATGTAAAACACACGGAACTTCATGCGATAATCCGCTGCCAACAGTACAAGCAATAACGTACCTGTTGTCAATGTTGTATTATATGCTCCAATATCTAGTTTAGTTTACTTTAGTTTATTGCATCCTTGGATCTTTTTTTTCTGTACATTTTTGCACAAAGATATCGGACAAGTCATATTTACAATATACAATCAAATGATTAAATGACATAAGATATACATTTAAAAGCGGACAGTAGTAGAGCGAAATTCAACATTATTCTTGTCGGTTCGGGATCGTGATCATATGTGGGCTCACGTCAGCATTCTTCATAGTCCCCACTTGCAAAAGAAAGAAAAGAGCAAGAGAAGAAACATAATCTTAACCCAGAACAAATATCTTAAATAAGTGTCTATACAGTCACAGATCCAATCAAATACTCATCGACTGAGTAAAAAGTGTTAGGGATTAAGAAATCTTTAAGGAGTTTTTTTAAAAATATTTTTGTGTTAGGTAAACATGCATCTTGCAGGTGCCTAGGGAGTTGGTTAAACAACTAGCAAGCAGTGTATGAAGGGCCTTTTTGCCGTAAGCTCAAGTTGACAAGAGGCATGTGTAACAGGTTTTTACTTCTAGTGTTATGTTGATGAAAGTGTTCATTTGTGTGGAACCACTTCTGATTTTTGGAGATAAATGTCAGCAATGAGTAAATATATTTGCAAGCTAAGATAACTTTTAAAAAGGGGTCTACAGGATTCAGTCTGTTTTCTCCCATGAATTATTCTTACAGCTCTCTTCTGCATACGGAAAACATTATTTCTGTCAGATGAGTTACCCCAAAACATGATGCTATAAGTCATAATAGAGTGGAAATATGCAAAGTGTACAGTTAACACCGAATCTTTGTTTAGTATAGTGATTTTTTTTTCAAAGGTTAAATCTTTAGTGCTCACTTTATCCCGAATGACCTATTAAGGAGATTTTATTCAAGCGAAGCAGTAATCCGCGATATATAATTCATAGGTCAACTATTTCATTTATTTAAGATAATTGTATTTTCACAGTGTGCGTAAAGTAAAATCATTTAAAGGTTGACTTTGTAATGCCGTTATGGGAAAACTGGATGAGCTATTATTTTATTTTTGTAAGAGGAAAATGTACTCACAAGAAACATATACAAAACTAATCCTGTTTCATACAAATATAAAATGATGATTTTGCTCCACATGGACGTCCTTAGAAAAATAGTAATACTGTAGTCATTCGCACATGGTGTTCCGACCAGCTGTGTCTCAGCCTGAAGACGGGGATAGATCGCAATCCCTGAAACGTTGCATTTTTTTTTTCGTTGGATTTAACTCGTGTTGTCTATTTCCTTGTGTTTGTTGTCCACTGTTCGCTGTTTCTGTCTATTTCCATCTTTTTTCATATTGGAAATCTGGTTCTATATTTGTGTATGTGTGTTGTGTCGATATTTGACTGAATTCTATCTCTAGAATTCTTCGTTGTCTAATGTAACAAAAAAACTACAGAATTCCTTTAGGATTGCTTTTTTTCTATTTTTGTGTGTGTTTCATATTTCTTTTTTCTTGTTCGTATTCGTACTTTGTCATTCAACAAAGGTTTGATCAGCAAAACATAAGCAATGGCTAGAGACACTGGAAAATCGCCGGAATAGTTGACTGTTTGCTAGGCTCCAACGTGATGTATATAACACTGAATGTTTCGTATTAACATTGGCTATAGTTTATATGTAGCATTGTTTCTCTCTACAACAGGCCCAGTTAGAACTGCACAGCTTGAACACACAGCGTGTGTGATTTGTCCCAAAACTGTTCACGCGTGTCACGATTAATATAATATAGTTTATTGGAGACTATTTTAAACATTTTCGCGATTTTCCAGTGTCTCTAGCAATGGCGTATGTCCACAAACCAATAAATTCAAATTGTAGTCTAGTCCCGTTACGTCGACATGTGGGAAAACTACCTGACGAGGCAACACCACGTCGTAAAGGTGATGAAGTTTTCCTGCGAGCGAGCTGTGATGTATCGCCCTGCCTCCATCCTGTTGTCGTAATTACATTCCCCCGGGGTCAATTTGCGTCCAATTTGCTCGGCGCAGTTGATTGACAGGCCTGCAATCTTCTCTCAGCATCCACGCCCGCTCGTGCCACGGGCGCCTGCGCCCCGTTTGCCAGGTCAGTTACGTCGACCTGCTTGCCTGCACTGGCAACATATTTATGATTTTAAGAATGGCATGTACCTGTTTCAAAAGTCCGCGTTTAAAGCCTGGGAACAGCGGCGATAAGAGCCAGTGTCCCACGCTTGACGAGAAGCATATCGTCTCTATTCACAGCGCGCCAAACTGGCGTGCAAGGTTTCCGTTGTAGTCTTTTCCCTATGGGTAGAGCCACGATTTCATGGTGAAATGATTTTTGCAACATTTGGTTTCGATGCGTCATGTGTACGTCTACAGATATGCTACATCGCCCGTAGTTGGATAATTTTGATCTCACTCGCCTTGGCAAATTACAGACGTAAGGAGTCACAGTAATGTTATTCTGATTGGTGCAGTCAAATGAGGGACGTGTCTGAACAAAGACACGCTACCAATAACCATGAAGCAAAGCTGCCAATGTACACGAGAGACACTGAAACAAAGTGGGGCAAAAATCTTTTCGCGACAAAATCGTGACTCTACCTACGGGACATTTAAGAGTTCGTGGTACATAATTCAACGCTGAAAGCATTAATCTATAACTGTAGGTTCCTTGAAGCCAATTTGCGAAAATTAAATAACAGCTATCCTAGACAATTATTATAGCCAATGTTTTAAGCAAAATTGTTTCCAGTGTTACGAACTTCTGAGGCACAATCTATGACGCCGGAACGTGCATTTAACTGCGGCGCAAGAGATCACGCGTAAAGAATAAATAATGTTGGGTAAATATTTACTCATGTAGTTGGCAAATACCATTATATAGGATTGTCATTGATTATTTTATCCATATTGGCTTCGGAAAAAGCGTAGAAACCAATTGATGTTTTCAGCGTTTATTTATCTACCACGCACTCTTAAGGGCACGGTTCACCTCAGTTTTCAACTTCTTTTTTTTAGTTTTATATTTGTACCAGTTATTACTGGCGTGCAGTTTTTTCGTATTATTCTTTTCCTTACGGAACTTAAAGTGGCGACACTACAATTTTATTAATGGAAAGATTGTTGTAAAGTACAACGCATGCTTCCAACATTGTGTTTTACGAATCCGAATGGTATTTTTTCCAGTTACAACTGTCTAAAAAAAAGCAGTTTTTATCCATTTTGAGGGGCACGAAAAACATGTTTCCAATAAGCATGTTGCGTTTTTAAAATTATAGAAGCCTAGTTTTAACCGCGTGATATTTTCGTAGATAAACATATTGTGTTATATCTAGGGACCTGAAAAAATAGCGTTTTCTTTCAGGCACAAACTATAATTCCAGCAACTGTAAGTTCTTGTCACTTACACAACTGGTCCTTGACTTATTTAACACCTCGTGTAAGCCGCTGAGCCAATAATACAAATATAACTAAATTAAGGCCCATCTCACTGTGTCAACGAACTGCCAATGAAGAGCTGTTGTTTACTTCAGTACACGCATATTCTTGGAAGCTAGCATACAGGCCAGTGAACCCGAGACATTTTTCAGGTCTACACTGAAAAAAATACTTCCTTAAGGACTCTGCCTACCTCAGAGCTCCGGTGGCAGCAAGGATAGGGCATTAAATTATATTCCTAAATATTTCAGTCACTTTCAAACCTACATATATGCCACCGCTGACTTTTTTGTTCAGTACGATACGGCCCTCATTGCTACGGAATCTTTTAGCAAGTTATATCAATACCCTGAAAACTATGAGCAAATAAGTGTTTTTATGCCGATTAAACACTTGAAACCCTGTATTCATAAAATTCTTTTCACATTTTCGTTTACGTAGCAGTATTCTCCTCTTCTCAATGCAGAAAATAGTTTCCATCCGAAAGTAATACCTCAAAGGGTGACTGAGCTACACGGAATTTAGTTTAACATGTAAAACCCTATCCTTGCTCCCGCCGCGCTCCGAGGTAGGCAGAAGCCTTAAATGTTTGGGAAGTTGTTATCCCAGACGCTGTATGGGACAGTTACCATACTTCCGTCTTGGAAATATGCAAACATTTACAGTTGCTACAATTCAAGCCTGGTAACTTCAGTAGGCATTTGACTGTTTTATAAAAAGTTTAGGAGTGATACCATGGATGTCTGGGAAACTATTCTACCATACCTACTTTCTTAGAGTTCCTATACGCACGTCTGGTAAATTTACAAACAATCTTTGAGAGTGTATAGTTATAAGTTTAGCTGTATCGCGTGGAAAAGAATAGGCGCGGCATGTTACAACACGGTGTTTGTGTGTGTGAGGTAAGAGCGGTAAGGTTGTCACTAACCGACGTATGTAGTACATTATCGCCTCTCCACACAAGCCCCTCAGATGGCGCGCAGAGCTTTATTATTATCACTTTTTCTTATGGGACTTTAAGCGGTGACCACATTATTTTATTTATGGGCAGCGTAGTTCAAAGTCTAATGCTGGTTTCTATAGCTATGTTTTTCGAATCCTATTGTTATTTTTCCAGATACGGCAGTCTGAAAAAGCCAGTTTTGGCCGTTTTGAGGGGCCAGAAAATAATGTTTCTAATAAACGTACAGAATGTTTAAAACTATAATGACATAGTTTGAAGTGTGTGTTCTTTTCGTAGATATGAATAGTCATAACGCGCTGCCACGCATTTGAAGGCTAGGTAGGGAGGCTCCTTAAAACAGCAACTTTTATCGTCATGTTTTCGTATATGTAACATATATATTTTTTTGTTTTAGACATAAATTGTAACTAAATTGTGTTCTTATGAAATTTTTATATATCTCATAATGTTTACGTAATAGCTCATGATCGTCAAAACTTGCGTGTGACGGTTTTACGTTCGTTACTAAAACCAACTAACGTACCAAATAGATAAAAATTAACAGTGAATAACGATGCTATAGACTACAATTTCTCCTGTGTGAAAACCATAAATGTGATCTTTTTGTATTTAAAAATAATTATAATTTAAATTTAAAAAAATCAAGAATTCGAAATTCTTCAAATTTCCAGTTTTGCAGCTGATGAAAGTTGATTCTGAAACATGACCCAGTCCGATAGACCAATCGCCAGAGACAATTGGGCACAAGTTAACAGCAGACATTTAGTGAAGTGATTAGCGCGAAGTACTAGGTATTCCCTAGGGTAGCATCAACCCGCGATTATATGCCCATTGTCCGGGCTGTGTTGACGATCCCGGGGAACTTGAGATGCATACACGTTGCCAACCCTGTAATTGGTCGTGTCGCAAGGCAGGTTTCATGGTGACCTAACAGCAGTCAGTCTGCTGATGAGCAATTAACAAGGACTTGACGGATCGAGGGCCGTTGATGGTCGACCAGTGCGCGTGGAAGAGGATCAGTTGATTGGATAGTGTTGGGGGAGGGGAGGGGCTTGGTTGTTGACAGACGAGCAGGGTTGTTCCGGAGGACTAAAAGTCATCGGGTGGGATCTTCGCCTGTGAGGACGTCCAATGACAGTTCAATCTGCAGGCGCGAGTTCTACACGATTGATTCTGCGAGACGAAGTCAGTGCAAGAGTCACCCAAGACTCGAAGACGTTTCCTCACGGTTGTCAATCCTCCGGCCTAGAACAAACGAACAAAAGCCAGAGATTGGTAAACTGAATATATTTTGTCGCTATTAAAAACAAAAATTTTCTCCACATCATAACGTAACACATAAAAACGTGATTAGTTTTCAACTATAAGAGGCAGGTTGGAACCTCAGGAAAGAACTTTCCGCCCGTATTGCTGTCCAGTGCAGTTCGAGTTCACCTCACTTGAGATAAGATTCCCTTCTGTAATCAGTGGTGCTCTTTGTCGTACGCAAGGCTGTTAAAAGCGCTCATTTATCTACGAACAAGTTACATATCGACTATAAATATGCAGCGAACTATGACAGGTTTTGTTATGTACCTTGGTTTATTATTGCACTGAAATAAATGTATTGTTGCAAATACCACACTTCGGTTAAAAATTCCTACAACAATTTGTTCTGTAGAAGTAACAATACGTTATTTTAAAACGATTCTTGCAATAGGGGGGCACGGTACAAACCAAATAAGTATTTTGGACAGATGCCATTGCATGAAATGGTGTCTCACAGAAAATCAGAGAATACGCCCAAACAGACAAGCAAACAACCAAAGGACTTTGTTTGCAACTGGCAAACATATGTAAACCCATGCAATCCCGCAATGAATTCAGTCAATGAGTTTCAATAAACCAAACAAAAAATCAATACGAGTACCCAGGCACTAAAAAACAGGAAAAATTAATAAATCAGGCTTTGCCGCGAATAGACCATTGTGTTCGTCTAGGTTTTCATTGTGTTATTGTGTTTTTGTATACGTTCGCTTCCTTCAAGGTGTCTGTTTTTCTGCTATGTTGTTTACAACCAGCTATTTTGTCGTTCGTTTTGGCTTTTTTTCTGTTTATAGTTGTAATAATTGTTTGTCTGTTGATTCACACTGACGGAATTACTTTTGTGGAATAATCTGAGTTGTTTATTTTTCTTGGTTAGTTTTTTGGTTCCTGGGTGCTCATTTGTATTGATTTCGTGTTTGGTTTATTGTAACTAATTTATTGAAATCATTGCGGAATTTTATATGTTTACCTATGTTTGCCAGTTGCAAACAAAGTCCTTTGGTTATTAAATTCTCTGGTTTTCTGTGACACGCCATTTGATACAATGGCGTCTGTCCAAAATAATGATTTGGTTTGCAACAAATTGTTCTATAAAAGAAAAATTATCGTTGCTACTTCTACATAACATATATTTATAGGAACGATGCAGGAAGCACCGACAGCTGAACACGACATTTTAACCGAAGTTTGGTGACTGCAACAATAATTTTCTTTCAGTGTAACGTGGCATGTAGTTAACACAGGATATATTCGGTATTAATTTTGTAGTCTAAGAAAAAAATTAGGTTTGCGTATGGCGGTAACTACATATTGGGCAGAGAGATATAACTCAGCAAACTTTTCGAAAATGTTGACTTAAGGGTGCGGCTTACCTCAGTTTTCAACGTCTTTTTATATTTTTATATTTGTACCAAATATTTTTCTTCTTATTTTACACATAAATTGTGACTAAGGGCCGATATTATAAACCTCTTTCGAGTGGCAACCAACTGCTCACCAATGCTTTCTCTATGGGGATAGCAGTTGGTTGTCATTCGAAAGCCGTTTATAGATACGGTCCTAAATCTTCCTCTTCGAAAATTGTTGTATCTCTCACAGTTTTCGCGTAATGAGTCGTAAACACCAAAATTTGCACTTTACGGTTTTATGTACGCCACTAAAACCAACTGACTTACCAAACCGAAAAAATTCAGTTTATAATAATTTTGTAGTCTATGATTTGACATACATGAAAAGAAAAATTATTAAATTTTTGTATTTAAAAAAAATTAAAATTTTAAATTTTCATTTCAAAATTCAGTATTTTTTATTTTAAACAAAATTATTATATTTTATTGCTTTTATATGTGCCATTTTATATCCTACAACATTGTTATACACTGTGAATTTTTTCAGTTTGGTAAGTCGGTTTTAGTGGCGTACATAAAGACGTAAAGTGCAAAATTTTGACGTTTACGACTCATAACGCGAAAACTGTGAGAGATACGACAATTTTCGAAGAGGAAGATTTAGTCACAATTGATGTCTTAAATAAGGGAAAAAAATATTTGGTACAAATATAAAAATAAATATAGACGTGACTCCGCATTATTTTATTTCTGTTTGTGCAGAAAACAGTGTAGTACCAAAGAACTCCAAACACATAAACACTGCAATATTATGCAAAGAGTCAAAGTTTCTTGGGATAAATAATTCACTTGACAACACAAAGGCAAAGCAATGCAAAATTATGAATTTCTCAAAGCGGAATAGGCCATGAACTTCACTTTGTGTCAAGTCGGTCACTTACAAGCTTCTTCTTCAATAAGCAGGGGATGTAATATTAAGGATGTTCATAGCACTGCGGTAGACTGCACAGTCATACGTGCGATTTGTTCTTAGACTGCTAATAAATAAACTAATAGGCGGTTCGGGTTAAAACGAGCACTCAAAATAAACCATGCGAAAGTTATATTTTCAACCAATTTCCGTGCGTAACAGCTA
Source organism: Medauroidea extradentata (assembly GCA_003012365.1). NCBI lineage: Eukaryota > Metazoa > Arthropoda > Insecta > Phasmatodea > Phasmatidae > Medauroidea > Medauroidea extradentata. Next base: position 132,099 of record PNEQ01093082.1, on the reverse strand, counting down.
CCGACAGGAAATGTCTAACCTCTCTGGACACTTCATTTGATGGTTGTGCTTGTAAGATAAATTGTTTATGAATCGATACAATTTGATAAAACATATTACTAATTATATAAAATTCTACCGTCTAGATTTCTGTTGGATTTGTTTCTGTGTTGTACATAAATAGGAAATACATGGAACTATATTGCGTAATTTCGCTGCCAACCATACAAGCAGTAAGGCAACTATAGTTCATGTTGAATTACACGCAGTAACGGCAGTAATATTTTTTAAAGGCTCCTAACTAAAGACCATGGCCGATTTAAATCCCGTTTCTTGTCCGGACCATTGGTTCTACCGCTAATGGCCTCACTCAACCAGGGGGTGGCCATGCCGTATACTGCCCAGGCAAACACTTGAAGTCATAGTATTTGTGCCCTTGTTGTATAAACTGCTATACGCGTGGTCACTGTAGCTCATAGACAGAGCCCATGTATTTTACTCGAAATTTGATTGAGCAATAGAGTAAAAATGATTTATCGAATAGCAGATGTGCCGTGTTTATCTCAGTCTACGTTGATTGGAGAGCAAAATTTTGAAATAATATTAAAACTCAACTATGTGCTTGCGTTTTGAAACACATTTCTGTGAGTACCGACATCGCCAACAGTTTGTGCATGGACACTATTGTTAAACTACCATTTATGCTAGATTCTGCTATTTATTTAACAATTTGTGTGCAAATTTGTTCTGTAGCTATTAGCAAACAGTTGTACATCGTCAGTGACGTACATATGTCTAAAAAAACAATATATGTGGCTGTATTTTCAGGTTAGTTCTCTAGGTTTATCTATGGAAACAATTGTTTAACCGTATAATTTACACTATACAAATATGGCACAAAGCCTTTTTACGTAAACGTAACAGTAGCAGATGTATTTCACGTACCTGATCTCTCTTTACACCCGAAATCAACGCACGCAACCGTCATACGAGGCGCTTACGAAAACCTTACTCGATCTACTCGGTGCTGTGTGTGGGCTACAATAACGCGTTGTTTGCGCAAAACTGGCATATATACGTCGACTTCAAGGAAGTCCCTACATGCGATCTCCTGAATACTCCTACCCCCATGCACTCAACTAACTACCTATTTTGGTGGGAAGCGATTGGTCTGATAACTACACCGCCGCAGCCCCTCATTGGCTAGTGACCCACTTTCACACGAAGGAAGCAAACGATTGGGCCCTTGTTTAATTGCAAGCTTGTCATAGGCTAAGACTTCTACAAGGCGCGTGTGTAATGAACTGAGATCCACTTATATCATTACTTTAGTGCACTCGAGTTCGAAGTCTTAACTAAGCATATATTCTAAAACGAATTGATCAGTTAATGTTCTCGATTGTAACTATAATGCACACTGAGAGTGAAGGGGTTACAGTTTGAAGACTATGACCTAGTGCCGCTGGTGTTACACTAGGTGAAATATTTCTCTAGTAGAGAAAGGAAAAGATCACGGTCTAAGAGGTAGAGGTCTTGATACTACGTATGCTCTCCAGCAAGAGAAAGTGACCCCTTCATGTCGCCGAGCGCTAGTAGTCATTTAGTGGAAGATTTGTCTTGTTTACATCTCGCGTTTTAACATTTTTGCAATTATTTACATAAAATAATGTTAATAAGGTAAGCTGATATAGTATATACATGTTCCATGTCCATAGATGCATTGGCATGTGTGGAACTGTTTATAAAAGTAGTCTGAAGAAACATATTGTGTATTATTGTTTTATTGAACACATTCGAACAAAAACTATATTTCGTGCCCTACAAAATTTTAGAATCGTTGCAATGTGCATCTACATGTAAAATATTGAAAAATTAAATTTTATTGTTGTAAAAAAATGTGTTCCAATACAAAATTAGGTTCCCATTTTTTCCTTCGATGTAATACTCGCAATTCCGGTAACAACTTCACATTTTAAGCTAAGCCAAATACAAAAACCAAGACAAATCTTCCACCAAATTACTACTAGCGCTCGGCGACAAGAAGGGAGTCACATTTTATTCCTCAGTGTTAAGACCTCTACCTTCATAGACCGTGATCAAGACAGACGTCCTCGCTACCGTTCATTAGTTAATTATGCCACCAGAACGCTACATTTATGAGAGCAGTCGATTTCATAAATACAAATGGAACTTACAAATCCATGAAACGAAAATGGTAACTTGCAAATCATGTTATGTATGTGGACATTATTTTTATATTAAGAGGGCGTGGTACATAATTCAACGCTAAAAGCATTAATCTATATGTAGGTTTCTTGAAGCCTATTTACGAAAGTTAAACAATAGCAATCCTAGACAATAGCTTTAGCCAATGTTTTAAACAAAATTGTTTCCAGTGTTACGAATTTCTGAGGCACAATTTCTGACGCCGGAACCTTGTGCACTTAACTGTGGCGCAAGAGATCAAGCGTAACGAATTAGTAATTCTGGATAAATATTTACTCATAAAGTTGGCAACTACCATTGTCTAGAATTGTCATTGAGTATTTTATCCATATTGGCTTCGAAAAGTGCATAGAAATCAATTAATGTTTTCAGCGTTTATTTCTCTACCACGCCCTCTTAAGCTGAGTTGATATCTGTGGTGCTGGTTTCCTTGCAGTAGTACTAAGGCTTCATCTCTAGCAGAAATATGCAGCCCTCAAAGCGTTAAAATCATGTTAGCAGGCACAGTGATGTTCGCGAAAAAGAATTTACAACAGCTTGCTTCAGTTCGTTACTTACATATTTGCAGCGGTGCTTAAAGGTCATTGGTTGGTTGCTTTTAACTCTCAGCGCGTATTGGGATTCTACCCGCCAATCACAGACATGCTGTGTGGCAGTAAAGTTAGAGTTATTATGTTATTGTTAGAGACACTGGTAATTCGAGAGAAAAGTTACCGTTTGCTAGGCTCCAAATTGCTATATATAAACCTGAAGGTTTTGCACCTATATTGGCTATCGTTCATATGAAGCACTGTGTCACTCTTCAACAAATCCAATTATAACTGTACAGTTTTAGACAGAACATGTGATTTGCCATAAAACTGTTACCACGTGTCGCGATTGATATACTACAGTTTATTGGAGACTATGGTAAATATTTTCGCGATTTTCCAGTGCCTCTAGTTATTGTGAATGGTAGAGTCAAATGAGGGATGTCTCTGCACAAAAGTACAGCCGATAACAACGGAGAAGAGCTGCAGATGTGCGCATAATCCATTGAAACAAGTTAGCGGCCTATGCTAAGGTTAATTCTACTACAGGTGAGAAAGATCAATGTTAAATGTTTGACACAGGGACAATTTCTGCCGCTTGAGCGCTGGTATCGGTAAAGTATGCAAACTGACCAATCACAGAGCTTTCCTGAATTTTAAGTTATATAAAGTTGATATTTTAAAACACGAAATTGGTTTATCACTAAAAATTAAATGACTTCTATCATTTCCAAGCCGGTTTAAATTTAACTTTACTACAGATTCGTGTATTTCTGGTACCTTAACGATAGCAGCAAAACTAGTGGCAGGGTTTTTCCCTGTACCAAACTCTCCCGTAAGAAAACACACTTTCTTTCCAACGTGTAGTAGAATTAACCCTACACTACGTAATGAGACATGCTGGTGTAAATTTTTTTTCTCGTGAAAATCAAGGAACCTTACCTGTTAGTAGAGGTACGTGAATTTGGCGGATTCATCTGGCAGCAGCCTAGACTTGTCAGTCCTATACACCCACTGGCCACAGTCGATTATCTATTGGCTTATAACCGTACAAGCAGGTAACAAGCGATAGCACTTCGTATTATTTCCTTATTTACTACTGGCTTGCAGTAGTCAAACGCGTTTCGTAACAGTCGCCAGCAAGTCACAGACATGACAATGAAGTATACATAATTGGCGTTCAACCTGACCTGGAATGTATCTGCGAAATTTACGTACCTCTACTAATTATTACTATTAGGAATTAAGTCCCTGAAGAGACTCCTACAACGCAGTCGTCAGACATGTGCAGTATTGTATAGAATGAACCACGAATACGTACAGGTCGGAACATTTCGTAAATTCAATTACCTACATGTTAGGCCTATATGTAATCAAGCCCCGACCATTTGCTTGTTAGCTGATACTCACTGAAACCACAATGGACGAATAGACGGGGCTGGAATACGCATAGGACAATAGCATGTGAGTAATTGAATCCGCGAATTTCCCGGCCCCTACGGATACGTGCGTGCTGGCCCAATGACTGAAACTCCAGAGCCCTGTCGCGTCGAGGACATGGGCGGTTGTTGCGCCCGGCCGGCCGCGTCACTATTAGTGACAATTATTCTGTTTTCTGACGTCGTTACGAGCCGGTAATTGAAACGGCGTAATCACGTCGCCGGGGCTCGGGTTTACACGGCCACTTAGGCCCCTCGCGACAGCAATGCTCCTGCGATTTATCGCTCACCCCACCTTCTCCGCCCCCTCGCTCCAAACGGCGTGGCGGCCGGGCGCTTAAAACGTCCGGCTGTGGGCCGCCGGCGACAGGGCGCAGGTGCGACGCTGTAATAGCGACGGGCTTGATTAGCGATTGTGTAATTCTCCCAGCCACGTGGTGGAAGAAGGGGAGGGGGGTTGTTTATCCGTGTATCGCGCGACTGACTGCGAACGACCCTCTTGTGTTGCCCTAATTTCCCCCGCAACGGCTGTCACACTGCATAACTGGGTATCCAGAAACGAAGCCATACTTGATAACGTGCACGAGCCGCGCGATATAGTATACACTGGGATCTGAACATTTCGCGTCATTTTCTGACTTCAGACAAGCTGCAAGTTGTTCTTCGCTCCCGTTTCAAATTGGCAAACCGTGTCGTGGTTTGCCGCGGGAAACATTATATATATATATATATATATATATATATATATATATATATATATATATATATATATATATATATAAAATAGTGAACTTAGTACAACTAGGTAACTTAATTTTCCCAAGTTTATGTTATCTGCAGATGTCTACAGTACTCTTATGGTTGTTCCTATTGATATGTATAATAGTATATATTTATAAATGTGTTAATCATAGGCATTGTTGCGACATAAATTTGTATTTGAAAAATAACTATGTGTCTTACAAAAGCAATTGTCAGTGTTACAAACAGATATCTCCAGCTACCTTTTTACCTAGTTGTAGCATTAAGCAGACACTATAAATAAATATATATATAAATATATATATATACACACACAGGATGTTCCGGGAGTAAACGTCAATAAAGAGGCGGGTTATAGAGGAACCCAAGACCTACCAAATAAACCAAACTTGTATAATCCGATTCACAACCGTCCAAAAGTTATGAACTTTTTAAAGAAAATTTGGCTATACTCTACCCTGACCTAAGCATTTACTAATGGTGGCGAAAGTAATGGTCCACGTAGAGCGAAATTTGTACACACTAAAGGTGATTAGTGTAGTCACATTTTAAAAACACATTTCACGTCACTGAGAGTACAGCTTCGTGGTGTAAATAAATCACTTTCACAAAAGTAGTGTTAGGTTCTAAAAGGTGCCACTAGTTTGCACGAGGTAAATATTATCAATGGGTCACATAAATGATCACCCGCCATTGGAAAAACTGCCTCATAGTATTGCCAATTAATTAGTAGAAGTCAATATTTCAAAATTAACAAACGTCGATGCAGTAAATGTGTAAACGTAGCGTAACGCTGAATATCCACACTACGTAAAATCAGCTATAAGGTTGAAATTAGTATGTGAGTAAATAATTAAATGTAACTTTTTTGAAATAAAAATATTGCATAGTGTTCGAAATTATTAAAATGTATTTTGAATGTAATGTGTTTAATTTGTGAGGATAAAATGAAATGTTATTAATATAAGTGGTAATAGTCAGTTATTTCATTTAATAATATTGATATTATCGAAATGGAAAGTTAAGATAAACGAATTACATCATCAGACACCCTTACGTAGTCGCTGCTTCATATTCAAAGCGTTTATGTAGTGGCAAGTGCGCTCGCCTCCCACTATAGCAAACTGGGTGTACTTCTTGAATAGCCTCACAGGCAGATTTTCTGCATTTTTTTAACAATACCACATCGTTGCACACAGACCATTTGTTAATATGCGGTACATCTAGGGTGTACAGTTATGTACAATCACCAACATTTCTTGCAGCAGATCATATGACACCCTAACAACACGTATTTTCTAGCCGAGAAACAATGCAAGGCCTTGATCCGAAGGAAACGAAAGGAATGTAATGGAGCAATTTGTGCAGCTCTTGATGAATGCGCCGTAGACCAACGACTATGAAATATTTGCCGGCTACTAGATGTGTTGTGACCACTCAGTAGTAAGGGGCACCTGCACATCAGCGTGTCAGTGGCTGTAGAGTCAACCAGCGCACAACTCTGTACAGCTCTTGACAATTGCAGCCCTACCTGGCAACAACCCACGAGCCGCCACAGATTGTATGAGTTGTGATGGAAATAAGAGTGTTATATAATAAGTATCAGGAAACATAGTGATGTCCGTGTTGCCACTTAAATGACTTATTTTCATGAATTCTGCCTCTTGTAACTAAGTTCTTCCAGCTGGGTTACTACAGCGCTGAATGTGTTGTCATTGCCTCTTCCGCACTTCTTTGAACGTTCAAAATACTTTCAACCAGACGGCCGCCTCAACGTCAAAGACACCGCCATGTAATTCCGCCTCTGTATACACCTCAGTAGCGAAGCATGGCTGTGTTTAACGCCATGATTTTTCATTTATTTCAAACAAATGAAAATAACTCAAATATTTTTTAACCAAATGCTTTGAAAATTTTTCAGACTATGCACAGTCATACGATACACAATTCTGCCGGAGAATTTTTTAAAAATAAAGTACCGTTTGCTAGCAAAAAACTATTTTGCTTCATTTAAGCTTATTTTGACGACAAAATATGTGACATTTCAGGGACAAAAATATAAAAATTCGTTTGGCGTATTGCAACAGAAAAATTGAGATACAAAAAACGATATACAAGTGTTAAAACTGTAAGAATGAATTTTTGATATATCCATCAATTTGCTTTAAAAATAATTTTTCTAAACAGCTGCAAAACTAAAGAGCGAGGCCTTAAAGGGAAGCAGCAATAGACCCGAGTATGCCAACACCACGAGAAAAAAACACGAAAAAATTCGTTCTTTTTTGGACACAAGATTGAATTCAAACAACTGTCATTTTGTGTCACTTTTACAATTGGCCTTAGATTAATTTGAAACGTCTTTTGGGCAGTGAACTTTTAATAAAACAACACTTAATGCGTGTGGTATTACTTAATTAAAGCCTTGCATGCTCATCAGCACCTCTACTTTGGCAGTGGTTATTTATGCAGGGTCATCTCTCGTTTTGACTGCACCAAGAACAAGGTTAACTAATTCGCCACAAGTCTGTTATTTCCGAATACAGCTCCAAGATGGTGTGATTAAAACATCCAATCACCAAATTTTTTTTCCTTCACCGTTACGCGATACTATCATACAGGAAAATTTAGTGGATTCGCCTGGGCGTTGAACTCTGAAAACTCTTCAGTTCATTATTATTATGGCGAAAAAATTTTTTCACCACTAGGTTTCGATGTCACGTGTACATACATATAGGTTTACTTCGTTGTCAGTGATTGGGTGTTTTAACTCTCGCTTGTCTTGGGGTTCAACTGGCAAATCACAGACGTATTGTATCACAATGCCTTACTCTGATTGGCGCAGTCAAATGGGAGACGTGTCAGAACGAAGACACGCTGACAATAACTAGAGACACTGGTAAATCGCGGGAAAAGTTGATTGTTTGCTAGGCTCCAACATGCTATGTATAACACTGAAGGTTTTGCACCTATATTGGCTATAGTTTACATGAAGCACTGTGTCCCTCTTCAACAGACCCAATTAGAACTGTACAGTTTTAACTCAGAGCGTGTGTGATTTGCCAGAAATCTGATCACACGAGTCACGATTGAGATACTACAGTTTATTGGAGACTATGTTAAATATTTTCGCGATTTTCCAATGTCCCTAACAATAACCATGAATCAGAGCTGCCGATGCGCACTTAATCAAGTTAATTGTTTTTCATTATTTGCATGACAGCGTAACGTGCCAATTTTGACCTATTAGTTTTTTATTATGTCCCCTCTACTTTAAGGGAATATAAATATTTAAATATTTTTTAACAACTAAACGTGTACGTAATTTTTTTGTAGGATAGAACATGATTGTTGATAAAGACTTCTAAGATATATTACGCAGTTACTTGTTATTAGTGACTGGTTCCATGAATTTTGCTCAAAACATTTGCAGACACTGGTTAGGAAACAACATAAATTATAATTCCCTCTCGCTGCCCCAGAATGGCACCGTAGGCTACATCCTGAGACTCGAGTATCTTGACTGCAGAAATATTTATAATATCCGCTTGAGGACTTCGGGGTCGTTCTCAGGAAATTTCTGCTGCGCGGAAACATCAAGTGCCGAGTACTGAAACCACATTGCCATTTATTCCTTATTTTAGCTGCCTTTTTTCAACTTATTATAACCCTCCTATTCCTCTTCTTTATCGCCTCATTAAAAAGCAGGACTCAAGAGAGTCCGCGGTGGACGAAGATGCCAACTCCCACAAAGAGAACTTCCCTCTCAGGGGGAGGGGGCAACTAAAATTTACCCCCCGTCGTGTGGCAGCCCTTTCCGAGTTTCTCCCACACTCCCCATTCTGTTCAGTTGGTGATTTTAATGAAGAAATTATTCCGGCTCTCTCCCACTTTGGCCGGGCGGGTGGTCGTGGGATCACAACCAGGTGCATGCGCGCGAACAGCTTCCAGGCACGCCAACCTCCCTTTCGCCGAGAGAACAAACTTCCCCCAGGAACTTGCCGACTCGTAACTTCTCGCACCTCGCTTCTCAGCATTTCCGCTGTGACTCAGATTTACTTCCTCCACGAAGGAATCGTGCGGTACGGAAGAGTGGTATCTAACTTCCAACATCAAAGTCATCATATTGTACCGGGATTCTTGTACCATTACCATTTAACTTTATACTTGAACACAGAAATATATTAATTAAAATTTCTTACTAGAAAATTTGTGAAATCGTCTGAGAATAAGTTAGATTTCGAAATCGTGCACTTGTGGGTAAATCTCACGATTGACAATTCACTGTTTATTGAACTAGTTCATTATGACTCACATAAAATTAAAGAACTTGATGCAAACATTTACTGTTTTCCGCGCTGACTTTTCGGATGAGCAAATTATCCACTCACTGGAGCACCAGCTGATGGAAAAGTAGGCGATGATAGATTGTATATAAAACGGAGGAGTCCAGATGACAGGTCGTCGAACCGACGAAATTTCCGGAAATCGAATCTTTTTAACATATTTTCAATTTCACTACATTAAGAACTTGCAAGTATTAAAAATTAATTCACTTGAAGCAGTAAAATAATGCACCTTGAAATAAGATGATATTGTGTACGGTGCACTGAAGATATTTACATAATGTTTACGAATTTTTAAAGAATATTTTAACAATGCACAGTGTTCGATACAAATATGTAACGAAATATGTAGTTTTTTTTTAAGTTACGTGACGAGTATCTTTGCAATTGAGCATTCGCAATTTCAGTATTTGAACAGTTCGAATCAAAATTGTGTTGGTGCTACGTAGTAACAACAATATTTCATTAAAAATTATATTTGAAAATATTTAAAGTATTTTCGGAGTAACTATCATAGCATTATTATGACAGTAACTTAAACGAAAATGACTTTAAAATATGTCCTGTCCTTCAATGAATCTCCAATTTTTTCGGTCCTCTTAGTTATAATGCTTTTCGGGTAAACGATTCGATTAGTTAAAACCGTAAAATTTTTTGTCTTGAGGAAAAATATTAGGGAATAAAAATGTTTTAAGGAAACTGTAAGAACTGTTCAATGATTTCTACTACCTTTCAGAGGCAAGTTTTAGGTCCGAAGGCCAGCACACCCTCCTTCCACCCGCATTGAAACTGTACTCGGACGAGTGAATCAATGCACGGCACATATCCTCTTCTTTTCTTGCGACTTCTCTTGATGATTTTGTGCCTGTGCTAGCATAATTACTAAACACGGCTTTCTGCCGGTAATTAATTTAAAACTTGCCCTCCTCGCCAATCAGTGTTCACCCAGACCCAGTTTTAATTAGGCCTTTACCCAGGCGGCACCTTATGAGTCATCGGAACCTAATCTTTCTAGCATCTTTACTGCCTTTTACTCCTGCTCCAGTTGTCTTAGCCTACCTTTCAGAGGCAAGGCAAAATATGATTATAATTTATTACTTACATAAACTGTAGAAATAAGGGATTGCCGTCTTAATTTCCACATGTCAAGACGAGCCGCATGAAGGAAGAAACTGAGTACGGCTTTCGAAAATATTCAATTAACCGTGTACGAGTGATAATTTTATTTTTCATTTGCTGTCCCCCGCAAGTGAGGCGCGCAGCGTATACTTACAGCAGAGTCATGACGTGACTAACAGGACATTAGTGTGACAGCTGTGCAGTTTACTGGTCAGGTAGCAATATTCACGTCCACAGCCGACGCACACCCGTGATTAAACACAGCGGTCAACAGAACAACTCGTCACACTCGCATGACTAGCCCGGTCACAGGACCTCGCCGCAATGGTCTGTGTGTCATGATGGAAGTTTCCTTGCAAGCTTGAATGGAACCTTGCATGGCCACCGGTGTCGATGGCAGATTGCTTTTATTACAGTTTACGTATCAACATGGTGAGAAACATCCTCGAATTTACGTTTTTACCCTTTAAAAAATTGTAATTTGACATGTAGTTTTGAAAGACATAGACTGAATCCTGTCCTGCCATTGGACATACCACTGATGATCCCTTGGACGAAGTTAAGCAAAATGGAGCCAATTCACAGGTCACTGGAAATGAGATATTATATGTAAAATTTTACAGTGTACATCTATTCGTGCTGTAAACCACGTTAGGCCTATTTAGGACATTATTTTTCTTCAAATGTAGTGTCCTATTTTTTGATTCTTTTGTACTTGGTATGATTATCTCAAAATAAACTATTTTGTTGGTTGTTCCCTTCTGCATAGCTGCGTCCTATTAGGAACACTGATTTTTGGTGAAAAGAGATTTGCACCAAGTTTTTTCAATGTTTTATGTGCAGTGAACTGCAAATGTCATTCGTAACTTGACTGCTAGCTATTATCCGCGCCTTCGACGTCTTCCATCAGCATAAAATGTCGTGGCTTGCAGCGGGGAACGCTAATGGCTAGTAATTAAAATGTCCACGGCAGAGTGACCAATTGCATGAAAACAGTCAAGCACGCAAATGACACAAGGGCCGGTGACCAATGACATCACAGATTGTGTTCAAGGCTGTACAGATCAACGATGTAGTCTGTTCCTAAATGAAAACGCCAATTTCCTATGCCTCAACATGTGTGCCAACCTACAGCTCTGCTTCATAGTCAGAGATTGGAAGTTTTTAATTGGCGCCGTCTTGGGGTTATGCCAGAAAATAACAGACGTGATATGTCTCCATACAGAGCCTGATTTCCATAAGTTCAGTCAAATGAACAGAGGCCTGTAAATTTCATTGATTCATTGGAGAAGATTTAGAACTGCTGCACAAGTTTATTATTTTCGTGAAAGAGTTACTGTTATTGAAATTCTTCCTTGAGGACTGTGAACCAATAGCAGACCTGCATGAAAACACTCACATACTACCAGCGGTATCTTGTCACATGTACAAACTGGCCACTCACTGTAGCAGCATTCAATGTACAAGTAACTGAAGACATAGCGTATACAGGACTATGGAGTCCAACCAGCTGGTGAAATTTTCGGATCTCTACAAATGAACGAGTCCTCTGCACAATAACCATGAAGTAGAGCAACAGACGTGGCCGCAAGACACTGAAACAAGTCAACGCAAAATTATTTTCACGAAAAATCAATGGCTCTAATTGTCGAGCATCAGCGGTCTGTTCACTGGCAGGGCATGATTCAGTACGTGTTTATTTTCTGGTAATTACACTGTTAAAAATTTCCGTAAATTCACGGAAATATTTATAGAAAATACTGTGATTTTACGGAAGTGGCTTCCGTAATATTTTGTTTACGGAAATTTGTCCGTATTGCCAGTTTACGGATGTTTGACCGTAACTTTCCATAAATTCATTAAAATGTGTTTCTACAATTTTAAAGCGAATTTTACCGTGTTTCTTACAAACAAGTGGTATTAATAATCACTATGAATCCTGGATGTCAAATACAAAAGTTGTCTCTTATAAAGTTGATATCTTACCACTGCATGGAACTCATTTATACATAAATTGTTACTGTGGTTGAATGGGCAGTCACTTCCTCGGATTCAGGACTGGGTGTTTGTGTTCGTCTTGTCTGTCTGCCACACGCCAACGTCCAATTACGTCACTTACGTGAAGCAAAAAGTCACTGGGGATTATATTACATAGACTCACTTAAAGGGGGGAATGTTTGGTGCAGTGGCGAGGCGATAGCCTTGCCATTGTATAAAAAATTTTCAATAAAAAAAGATATAAAAAAATTTAAAAAAAATTGTTAGAGCTTCTGCCTGGCAATTATAAGGTCGTGGGCTCGAATCCCAGCAAACTCAGAAAAAATTTTCATGTTACTAAATAGTGCGTCAGAATCTCGATAACACATAGCTAATAAGAAAATGTAGTATTTCTAGAAAATTGAGTGCTAGTAGATTACAGAAATTTAAATTTTTTCTGTGTAAAACGGATTGTCCATTATTTTACGGAGGGTTCCGTTATCAAGGAAAACTAAGTGCCCGTTACTTCACGAAGATTTCTGGATGATTTTTTGCCAGTACTTTTCTATAATTTCACGAAAATTTTTTCTAACAGTGTAGCTGACTCAAATTCCTCCAGGGCGTGTCTGGTGAACTGGTAACCAATCGCAATATAGGAGCATTTGAATTCTAGATTGTTCTGTGACGAAATCACGAAACATTCCGGTCTCTGCAACTAATTTTTGTTTCAGCTGCATTTTTTTACAAACCGAACAATTATCATAGTAATAAACCAGGGCTTTACGTCTCATCGACAGCAAGGTCAATATAGACGGTGACACAACTTGGTACAATGGCAGGAGCTGGGAGAGGAGTCAGCCATGGCATTTTTCAAGGAACCATCCCAGTATTCGCCTGGAGCGGTTTCCAGGAAACAATAACAATTATCATGGACGTATGCTACAGCGAACGAAATTTTCTGGGTCACATAAAATCCACAGTGAAACAAAGAATTTGATACAGCTATGTAAGCAAAAATAAAATACCGTATTATCTGTAGTTTTTCAAAGTTTATAACATAAATACAGTATTGAACAGACCTATAGTCGGATTAACAAAAAAAAAAAAAAAAACGATAGTTAACTAAAAGAAAAGACATGCAAATATACAAAAAAACTTTACCGAGTTAAGTTAAATTTGGCCAACACGAACACAGCGACAGAAATTGACGTGTGTACAGTCAACACAACGGCGGTAACACAAACTTAAGGAACGTGGTTCCGTAGACCACAACGGATGCTATTTTAAGAAAAATTATATCTGTTCTTTTTCACGCACATAATACAGCCTGAGGAAATCCAACATGCCAACTGTCTTCGACTGGTCGTTAATCACGACTTGGTTGACATTTCAAATATGTCATTTGCAAAATACTTGTAAGTTATTAGTTTAGTTTGTACGATTTACGAATGATAAATACTAAACAAGTCTTTTTAGTGATTCCACAAGAACATTTAACGGAAGGATTCCCTTAGCTATGATTTTTATCAGTTCAAGAAGTCATGCTCTAAGCCCTATTAACAAATATAAATTGAAAGCATCGGTTTAGCAAAACTTGTATTAATCGAAGAAGACGATGCATATTCATATGTAAAAAAGTTCATATTTGGTTACGAATAAAGGGAGAGAGAGAGAGAGAGAGAGAGAGAGAGAGAGAGAGAGAGAGAAGGAGAGGGTTATAGAAAAGGCTGGACTACATCACCAAGAAGGCAGCCTTACTCACGTATATTATATAATATCCACGAAGAAATTTAATTAATTAGGTTAAGTAGATTACGCCGTGGTAGATAAAATTTAATTAATTAAGGGCCGATGAGCCACATCTGTCTAATAGCCTCATTGAGACCATTAATAACAAAGAGTGACAAAATCCAGTGTTCCAAAGTGTGTTAGCTGAATAATTTCTAGGCACCTAAAATCAATTCATACTTTTTTTGAAATCAGTAGGCTATTTGTTTTCGTTTTCCTTGCTTTGACAAACATACATTATTTTTATTTCTATTTTTAATAATATAAGTTACCATAGTTCGCATCGAAACATTTATTTCCAAAACTTGATATAGTTTGTACTAAACTACTCACTTAAAAATTATTTGCATGGTTCCAAGAACCGCCCGTTTAAAATTAGCAAATATTTTGTAAGAAATTTTATTGTTGGCATGGATCCCGATTACTTTATACTGTAGTTTAATGTCATTTTCGTCAAACCGAATACATTAAGGAGAAAATTCTACCGTGTTTGCGAATCAGTTTTGGGCAAGTAAATTTTAGTGCTTGATTTTATATAATTAAAAATAGATTTTATGGAGTAGTGTTTAATTAGGAAAGGAGCCAAATATGGAATACCATGTTGATATTTGTTTATACTAATTTGAGTTTGATTAATTTCGTGCGCGCACGTTGTGATTAATTCAATACACCCTCTTAGGTCACGACAATAAAGTTGGATCCAAAAATATTTACCTCTTATCAAAACTAGAAATTGTCTTATCAAAAAGTGTACTTTATGGCTACTGTGATAAGTGGTACATGGTATGGAATGCTGTCAATTGTCTTACAAATTATGATCTGATAATAAAAATAGTGCACCGATTACATTTACTTCCTATTTTATAAATGGCGTAAAAATATAGAAAACGTACAATACAATTTTGCAGTAATCACACACAAACATTTCTTTTTCTGAAACAGAACATTCGGTGTGACACCATCCTGCACTATTTAAGCATTGTGCCCACGTTTCACCATACGTCAGTCTGTGGAATTGTATTATTCCTCCACAAAAGAAACACTTAGCATCTTGTTCAGCAGGACGTATTAACCCGATATCCACCAAATCACTGTCTGAAGACTGATTACTCACACTGCGTGCGTCTTCATCGGAAGAACTTTTTCATCGCCGTTTCTTCTGTTCTTGCGTCTTACGTGAAACCAAACCACTGCAAGAAGGCTGAGTTTTGGTGTGGTTCTACCTTTTTGTGCAGTTTTTGGGGTATGAACTATGTGTTCTGGTCCAATGAATTTTGGTTTCTGGTAGGTCCACTTCTAGGTATGTTGGCTGAGGTGGAATCGTGCATTTTCTTCTTGCTCAGAAGCAAGTATGTCGATGTCTGCTAATACTATGCGATTATGAGACGCCTGTCTAATGTTGAATTACTTGCTTCTGAAGGTATTTATTTCTTTTTCGACTCTATACGACAAAAATTTGTTCATTGAACACTGAAAACTGTCATTGCCTTTTTATACTACCATATAACGTGTTGTCGCTACGTAATTGTTAGCTCAATATCGCTGGAAATCCACTTCTTGGGTTGTTGGTATTTGGCTTCTTTTTCAGGCTAGACATCGTTCTGTGTAAAAGAGCAAAATATTTCAGGGTAATGTGAAATGTTGTACCAAATATGGAATACTGTTTCGTATTTACAACACTGACTATTCCATATTAGGTGCATAGCCATTTTGGATTATAAACGATGAGCATTGTCACTCAGTGAACCAATATTTTATTACATAACGTCATTACACTAACTACTTATTTATTTATCTACTTCTTCAACTTACCCTACACAAAATATCTAAAGAGGAAGAAATCAAAGTCGACCAGCTCCAAAAATATAACACATCTCAACTGAACTGTTGCTATGGAGAAAGTACGTCACCTTGCCTGTTGACTACGTTGATGCAATGCAGTCATGTGTCTGTTTCCCAAACATTCTGAATTCCATGTTATGATCGTATGCCATATTTGGCTCCTTTCCTCCGTGTAGAAATAAGAGTGTATACATATTCTTACAAACACCATGTAACTAACATTAATTTTTCTTTTCGTGCGTTTAAGCAGTTTAAAACTTTTTCCTAGAAAGAATAATTCATAAAATCCATTTGTTACTGCGTCGACCAGTGGCTATGATAAATAACAAGTTACAAAATTACAGTTTATCAACAGCAGACAACAAGCGTTACACAGATAAAAGCGTTATGTATACTTGTACCATCACGACGTCTTTTGCAGTTCTGACCATTTGGCGGACCCAGAGAGTGCCTCTCCGGAGACCACTCCAAAAATATAAAATCAAACAAGTGCCACGTAAAATATTGACAAGATTACTTTATACTTTTCCTAGAGCTATATAAAAGGCAACATGACATTAACAACACAATCACTTGTTTCATCAATATAGAAGCAGAAGCTAAGTTAAAAATGTACTTAATTTATTTCATATTATCGCAAATGTTTTCACTTTTAAAGCATAATTTATTGTTAATAGTGTAACCAATTTTAAAGGGTATATTAATTTATTTTACGTTTGGAAACTCCTTTCATAGCACAATTTCGCACGCTAAAATCCAAAATTTTCCGGGGGAGGACCCCCGGACATTCCCCTCATTTTGACTTGGGGTGTGAGTATAGCTATGTCTTAAAGCATAGCCTCCTCCAGGATCGAAAGCTGAATCCGCCATTGGTTCTGACCCTGATTGTCTTGAAGTTGTTAAATAAGGACATTTACAGCACTCCTACATTACTGCGTATGAAAGAAGTAGATATTTCACCTATGTCAAGCATAAAAGCATCACAGATATCGTTTTGCTATTATTCACATACTATTTGTTCCCCTTGTACCAGTTTTAATAATGTAGGTAGACCTTAAGAGTTAGTTGGACCTAAGATTTTTTTTTTTTTTCGTTTGAAGCAATAAAACGGGGAGGGCGATAAGTCGACTCCAATGCGTGCGTTCAACACGGCTTCGCCTCTAGGCGCAGAGTACTAAAGTAGCGTGCAGTGTTTTCGTAGAAAGTGTTTTTCAATAGGACTTTAAGTGGTAACCCTATTATTTTATTTGTGCAAAGTATGAGGAAAAGTCCAACACAGGTCGCCATAATTTTGTTTTACAATTACGGTTAGTAGTTTTCCAGATACAGCATTTTAAAAAAGTAAATTTTACCACTTTTGAGGAGCTTGGTAATCAAGTTTTTAATAAACGAACGGTATTTTTAAAACGCTAGAGACATAGTTTTAAGTGTGTCATATTTTCGTAGACATACATATTGAAAACACGTTTAATAGTTATACGTGAAAATACACTTTTCGTACCTCGCCACATCACATCTCGTGCGTCAGGTCCAACTAACTCTTAAGATAGCTGTGTACCTGATGTAATTTTCCAAGTTTGAGACGCGAAGACAGCAGAGCGGTAAAAGTAATTCTTCCGCGCTCGACGAGAACCGCATCGCATCTTTTCGTGTAGTACTAAATTGGGGCACGTTATTTTGGTAGTAGCTTTTTATCCTGTATCACTCTAAGCGATTGCGAATATTATACATCTAAGGTCAAAGCATGCTTCTACTGTTGTGTTTAACGAATCCAGGTAGTATTTGTGGACTTACATCAGTCTAAAAAGAGCAGTTTTAAGCATTTTAATGAGCCCGAAATCATATTTCTAACGAGCATGCTGCCTTAAAATAATATAATACATTGGCCGTTTAGTGTAAGTCCTCTTGTCAATATTTTAATCAGTTTGAGACAATAAACCGATAGACCATAAAGTCAAGAATGGTACACGTATCAATCGTACCTTGATGTCTTCTACCGATTGCGTTTCAAACCTGAACAAGCAAATATATTAAGATTCTCGAAACGTGGATTTTTTTTTCATCTGAACTTGTATTGTATTCGAGTCATCTGTGTGGGTATTTTTTCCGGCTTATTGTAACTTGCGTTGTCGCCATGGTTTGTATGTGCTGTCCGCAGTTTTGCTTGTAAACCTCTGTCTATCTTTTGCAGGGGTGTTTCTTCTGAAATGTCGGCCAGTTTTGTTGGTCTGCTTATGAGGTTACATAAGTGTTAGTGTTTCATAGCTGCAGTTCACTAAAAATCACCTGGGATTATATGTTTGTTGCCGATTTGATTGGCACACAACGCTTAGTATTATTATTTTGCCGACAGTACTTTATAAACAGTGGCTAGGGACCTGCAAGTTTCACGTTATTAATAAGTAGAGGCACGAGTATTTCGCGCATTCATCAGGCAGCAGCTTAGACTTCACAGACCTATACACGCACTGGTCACGGTCGAATATTCACTGGCTTCTAGCCGTACAAGCTCCTGGTAGCACTTGATACCACCATGAATTGTTTCCTTATTTATAACTGGATTGCAGTCGTCAAATGTGTATCAAAACAGCTGTCATCAAATCACAGAAGTGTCAGTGAAGTATACAATCTTGACATTCACCCTGACCTAGAATCAATACACGAAATAATCGTGCCTCTATTAATAAGGGCAGAACATTTTCGCGAATTCAATTACCTGCACGCTAGAATCAGATATCCTATACATAATCAAGCCCTGGCATTTGTCCACTAGCTGCTACTCAGTGTAACAGCAGGCAATGAACGGATAGACGGGGATTGAGTTTGCATAGTACAATGGAGTCTAGCATGCGGGTCATTGAATTCACCAAATTTACCTGTCCCTAGTATTATCAGACTGGCAGGCTAGACTCCAAGTTCCTGTATGTACATCTGACGTCTGTTGTTGGCCGACATGTTTGTGCGGCGCGCCTGTAGAACATTTCAACCAATGATAGGTCAGCAAAAATGCCCACTAACCTGTAATATAGGCAACGAAGATACAAAGGCCCGAGTGTGTTCGGGAGAGTATAGGCCAATAAATTCTAACCGGTCTGCGAAAAATAACGCAACATTTGCATGTCTCCAGCAACGCAGTTCCAGTCATACTAAAAAAAATTGTAAAATGTACAAACATTTTTATTGTACTTTTACAAATCCTTATAAAAATACAAGGATTTTCTTTGTGGAATAATTAGTTTGTTCATAAAGTTACAAAGGTAACCTTTGTACCTATATACCAACAGTTCCTGCACTGTAATTTTTTTTTTAATATGACTTTGTAGGTGTACAAACTTTAGAAAATGTTGAAAAAATGTTCCTTGTAAAATTATTAGTTTATAATATTAAAAGGATTTTGTTTGCAAACAAAACCTTAGAAAAATGTGAAGTCTATCAAAACCATAGGTTCACCGGAAATTAGTTATGCAAAGATCACAACTTCTGGAAAGCATTTTCTGGAATAAAGTGTATGTTTATATTAATTGCGTGCTTTAAAAGAAGGAATTATAACTGAACTGTGTATTTAATGTATAGAAATAAATAAAGACCAAGTAGAACAGAAGTCACAGTTGTCTAGGTATAAGATGGGTAACAACTCCAATTTTTTTTCGAAATAATTTCATGTAAACCTCCTTTATTCAAAAGTTATTTGATAAGTAAGTTCAATGTTATTTATGAAGCACAATGAGCATTTAAATGTATTTTTTTCCTTATTGAATGTACAACTACAATTTTACAAACATGTGATTTGTATTTTATTACAAGGACAACCTTTGTTGTTTTATAATGAATATCTTTGGCAACTGGGTTTCCAAAGATTTCCTTTATAAAATTACAAAAAAATTTGTACTGTTTACGGAAGAGTAACTCCGTTTTTACAGTGTCGCACAACCCCAAACACGAGTCGGTACCAGTAGCCGGCACCAGTAGAGTAGTCGGTTAGGCGCCGGCCTACGGTGCGTGAGGTCCTGGTTTCGATTTCTTGGTTCGGGCATGAATGTTGTGCTGTCCCTTCACCTCACTGACAATCATCGGCTCTTAAGAACTTCTTTGTTAAGGCCATGTTCTCTTGTTGCTACTGCTTTCGCGATAATTACTGTTTAAAGCTTAAACGAGAGAATAGATCAAAAATCTGTTTGGTTGTTATGTTTAAAATGGTTTTTGCCATGATAGCTAGAGCCAGTGATTTTTGGTGAAAATGATTTTGCAACAACTTGTTTCAATGCCTTACTTGCACACCTGCAACTCTGGTTTGTGGTTATTGGCAGAATATAATAGGGCAGAGGCATGGCTCATTTGACTGCACCAACCAGAACAATGTACCGCGACACAACATGTCCGTGATTTGCGTGTAGGACTCCGAGACGCTGAAAGTTAAAAACTTTCAATCACTGACCGTTGAACAGAGAAACTGGTGTATGCAAAAGGCAATGAAACTAATTGTTGCAAAATTCTTTTCACCAAAAATCCCTGGCTCTAATGATAGCTAATTAAAAAACAAACAAGAAATTATACGGTTTCGACTAAGATCACAAATAACCAGAATATTGTTAGTTACATAATTTGAAACAACAGTACTATTTACTACCTTGAAAAAATCAGCCAAAATGGAGAAGACGATTTTGAACAAATCCGCCAAACATATTTTCGATATCCGTTCTCGTGTAGGTTTAGCTCTAAATAATTAATATCACTAAAAATTGGAAACAATTAAGTATGGCCTTAAGGGTAAGTGTTACGACAATTTTATTGTATTTTCAGTTTTTGAGCAATAACATTTATTCAAATTGTATTACCAAGATTTTCTCTTCGACAAAGCATGGAATGTATTCTTGGTAAACGACTTGATATAAATATTATTGGAATCTTTTATTAAATGGTCATGCAACATCATAAGAAGAGAATTATTGGTTAACTTAAAAGAAATCTCATTCAATAATTCTGTATGACAAATTAATGAAAGATTCATTTTTAATTTGTGTCAAGCAGTTTGCCATTAATATTTATTATGTTTTCGAAGAGGAAATTTTGATAATACAATTTGAATAAAAGTTTTGGTTCAAAAATTGAAAATACAATACAATTGTCTAACACTCCCCTTGAAGGGCTCACCTCACCTCGGCCCTGAAGCGACAATAAGCCAAGGACGTAGCTGGTGTTATGTGCGGGAGATTGGCACAGGAAAGGGAAGGAGGGGAGGGGGTGTAAGTGCAGTGTCACCATGGTAACCACGGTCAGCGGTGCGCGTCGGGACGCACTGGCGGCATGGCGGTGGGAACCGGGACAGACCCTCGCGTGCCCGCGTCCCGACGCGCGACAATGTCGCCGACAAAACAGTTCGTGAGTAGGGGGAACCTGTGTGTTCCAGCCCGCCGGTCCTAGGGGATGATTCGTAGAGAGGGGAGGTGGAGAGGTCGAGGTAATGAGGCGTAATGGGGCGTCGTTACGGCACGCATCGCGCATTGTTGCGCCAGGAAGACAGCCGCTCACGTAAACAAACGTGCGTCCAACCCCCCCCCCCCCCCCCCCCCCCCC